>JBBPLO010000439.1:0-19772 GCA_038089835.1 Retiboletus flavoniger
TTTGGAGGAGGTTCTTTGATGATGTGGGGCTGTATGACTTGGGAGGGAGTTGGATATGCTGCCAAGATTGATGGTAGGATGGATGGAGACCTTTACCTTCAGATATTGAAGGATGAACTGCTGAATACCCTGCAGTATTTTGGTCTCAATCCTCCTGACATTATCTTTCAGCAGGACAATAATCCCAAGCACACCTGCAAAAGGGTCAAGGAGTGGCTAGAGGAGCAGGATTTTTACATCATGGTGTGGCCTGCACAGTCTCCTGACTTAAACCCCATCAAACATCTGTGGTGTTATCTCAAAAGGAAGCTTGCAGAGTATGAACACCCCTCTAGTGGGATTCATGAGTTGTGGGATAGGATTCAGGTGGAGTGGGAGAAGATATGAGTTGCAGAGTGTCAGAATCTGATGAAAGCATGCCTAGGAGGACTCAGGCAGTGCTTAAGGCAAAAGGAGGCTATACAAAGTACTAATATACCCCAAATATCTCCTGGATTTTAAAAACTCAAAAACTGTTGCAATGATATTGCTGTATTGAAATGGGCATATCTCCACAGCCACTTGGCCAGATCACATGATCCAGGCACCATTAGAAAGCCAAGGATCAGTAATTTACCCGATCCCACCAATCCTAAGCGGGATTCCCATGCTATGAAGTGCTACATTGCCACCAATCCAAAACTGCAAAACATTGCAACAGTTTTTGAGCTCACTGTATCCTTGGATTTGGCAATGGAAGCAGTGGTTTTCATAAATATATTTAGTGCATTCTGTGGGGGTGAATTTAGCCAAAGAAATGACACCAATGTCCATCACATTGGAGTCTCTCTGAGTTCAAGGGGAGGAAAATGAGGGGGGTGGTTGACCAGCTTGATATTATGATTTTCTCTCCTATCTAGCCTTGCCCCTATCATTTTCCTCTTTCACCTCTCATCTCTCACCTCTTGTCATTCATCCCTTGTCTCTCACCATTTGTTCTTCATCTCTCACATCATTTGTCCTTCATCTCTCACCTCTCTTGTCCCTTATCTCTTGTCTTCCATCCTCCTTGCCTCATCTTTGTACCATCAAGCCCACTTATCTTCTTGATCTTATCTCCTCAGACTTGTACCACCTATCTTGCTTATCTCAATAAGCTGTTATCTTGTTCTTCTCCATTATCTCATTACCTCCACCTACCTCATGTACCACCCCATTATCTCTTTTACTTCATTCATCTTGTTCACATGCTCTTCTCATTTATCTCATGTTCACCATCATCTCATTGCCTCTGTTTACCTTGTATAATTCCTGCTTATCTCTTCACTCCATCTATCTCATGTATCACCAGTTGACTTAGTCATCCCTAGATTCCCCTAGATTCTACAACCTTTCATGGTCCATGCTCATACTCTGTTATCTTATATACTTGTCAATACCACATGTATACTCCATTTTTGATCTGTGCATTATAAGCATACAATATAGTGCCTTGTCCCAACCTCTAGTTATCTTCAAGAAATCCCCTGGTTGAGATAGTCAACCCATCCCCTCCTAGTTCCTACTTGACAGACATCAGTCTCTTTGTGAGCATTGCCTGTCTCATTCAAACTACAAGGTTTAATGATTCCTGTATATGTTTCATATAACACTCAGAGAGCTTGGATGTACATTTTTTGGGCATGGAATACTTTAGACTGTTTGATCCAGTCAGAGATGGTGGTGGGAATGGTGGTCGTGAAGAGGATCATGGTAGCAATCTTTTGGTCAATCCTAAGGAAAAATTGATTGATGAGGGGGATATCATTAGTAATCTCTGCCTTACAGGTGAGGTTCTGGAAGTCCATGATGTATTATTGGAATCCATCATCAATGATTCCATTTGAGAGGTGGAAGGACCTTTGAGCAAGTTTGGTCAGTTCAAGGTGGGCAGTAACTTTTGTGTCAAAGTGGTAGAAGGTAGACTCAAAGTTGTCAGTAAATTCAACAAAGGTTTTTCCAATGGTGATGGTGGTATTGGCCATTTTGTCATATCACCTCTCAGTGAAGAAGGCATCTCTTTCCTCAGACATCTTGTTGAGGGTGGTCATGATCTTGTCACTGTCAGTAGTATTTTAAGATCCAGTTATAAAACCAGCAAAAAACCTTAACTCAACCAGACCATAACCATTTGTAACCGGATTGACAATCCAGTTACAGACAGTTATGGTCCAGTTATGGTTTTGGTCACACTCAATGCCAGCATATCAAAAATCAAAAGAAAACCAGTTAGAACCAGTTATGAACATGAACTGATCACTACAACTTGACATGAGTATGACAACTAGACATGAGTACAATAACAACATCCCAATGTAGACTACACCAACACCACCTGATCATTCCCCTCAAGATCAGCAAACTCTTCATCAATGTGTTGGAGCTCCTTGAATTCCTCAAGGAAGATTTTGAATGAGTTGATGGCAGCATTGTCAACAACATTTCTGTGCCAGGCATGTTTCATGACTTGCAATTCTTCAAACCTTTTGGCATCAAGTCTCAAACAGCAGTCCATTGCCACCTCAGCACCTGCTGAGAAAAGTCATTCACAAGGCACAGAGGATGCCAGAATGGCACAGACATCTCATGCAATGCAAGATAATGTTGGATAAACAGCAGAATGAACCTAAAAATAATGAGAAATCAATCAAAGACAATATACAATGTGCTTACTGCCCACCATGCCAGTATATCCATGTCTTTTTTAACATTCACTTTGATGATGGTGAGGTCATGGCATAGTTTGGTATGCCATCTGAGTGTGCCAGCACTTTGCTTGGCCACATTCTTCATAAGGGTACAACAGTGCTGCTTGTATTCATCACCCAAAGTAGTGCTCCCATCAGCAGATGGTGCTTGACTAGGTGCCAGTGCTACTTCACAATGGTCCTTGTTCTAGTGTGAAATGGTGTCTTTGACAAATTTCATTGCTTTATTATATCAATTCTTGGCATGCCAGTTACCTGCAGATTGCTCTTTCACCTATTCCTTCTCTTCACCCCATGTTATTTTGATGTACTCCATCTTGTAATAGGGGTGGAGGACTGATAAACATTAGTATCTGTTGATTGATAGGCTGATGTGACACACCAAGGGAGAGTACATAAGCTGGTTTCTGGTTGAACTTGTTGTAGTATTTCCCAATTTTTCAAAAGCCATGCTTGATTGCATGGTCATATTCAAGGTACCATGGGGCTTCCTTTTTCGACTTCCACACAGTCTGAAGTTCTTCCAATGCCAGTATATCTTGCCATAAGGTCAAATGATTGTTGCTCAAGAAGTATTCCTGGATATTGTTTGAATCCTAGTGCAGAGTAAGTGGTTAGTGTATCATAACATACTATAGATGGATGGTCATAACATACCACAATGATGAGGTGAATGTCATTCACACACTCCCAGTCAGCCAGCTTAAAGGTGAAAGTAGTCCAGGATATGTGCTTCACAGTACCATGGCAATGGATGGTTGTGACAGGTCCAAAAAGTTCATCTGCAGAGTTAATAAAAAGGTTGATGGGCTGAAGTAGACAACATGAGTTTATTGATAACTGAATAACAATAAGAATGTACCTGACACAGTTGATATGCATGGGCAAGCATCCCATCAGCAGTGCCCTAGTGAATGTTGCTGTGCAGTGGAATGGACAGGAGAGGTTTGATGCTACAATTGCCTTGAAGTGTTTCAAAGTATTCAATATGTTGACCACTGCATTGTATCTAGATGACTGGTTATCAGTGGTGTAACAGCATGAGTGAAAAAAATACCTTAATAGCAAGCATACAAATGGCAGGTACAATGTCCAATATGTCATCCAGAAGACAGTTGTCAGGAAGTGAGGAATCAAAACTCCCATATTGCCATGGCCATCTTGACAGCTGAAATGTTGGTAAGTGCTGACATTATGGCAGTGATGGCAAGATTTAGAATATGTCCAAGGCATGGGAGATGATGTTGGTTTGGATTGAATATGTATATGTTGTTCTTGTGGAGTAGATCTTCAATTTTGTTGCACATGCTGTCATTGTTGCTAGCATTGTTGGCAGTGATGCAGAAGAGCCTGGATGGCTGGATAAGAATGAAAAAGAATAAAAAATATGAGGAAAGAAAGATTTACAGTGGCTCAAACAACTGTCCCAATGTTTGGGTGTTTTTCACTAATCACAATATGCTGACTCAGTACTTAATACTAACCCTTGGCAGTTGGTGGATGGAAGGAAGCCCTTACACACAGCTACATATCGGTCTCTTGGTCATGGAATGTCGATAAAATATGGTGAAATGGCAGCCATATTGAAATGACTACTCATTGGGACAGTTGTTTGACTTTGAACTTCTATTACATGTATCAGACCCTGGAATGCTCTAAGATGGTTACATAACTTAGGTAAAGACTATATTATGTCACAGTTATGTAACCTGTCATAATACAGCATATATAAACTCTGCCATCACCAGTATATTCCCTCATTACCACCATGAAACACCTCTCTGCTGCTCAAAGGGATAATATCATCTCTCTTGCTTTTCTTGATCATTCCTGCCAGCAAATTGCATTCCAAACTGGCATAGGGAAGTCTACTATGGCCAGGATCCTTCAGGAAGTCTAATCAGGAAAAGATAACCATCATGGTGGCCGTCCTTCCAAACTCTCTTCTACCAACAAATGTGCTATTGTCCAATGAATCCTTAGTGGCAAGGCCAACAATGCAGTGCAGGCCACTCATTTCATCAATTCAATCATCACTACTCCTGTCTCCTCACAGACAGTAAGGAATACCCTTAAGGAGGCCTCTCTGAAGCTGTAGTGAAGAAGAAAAAACCCCTTCTCTCTGCTAGCCACAGGAAAAGAAGGTTAGCCTTTGCTCTCAAATATCAAAACTGGACTGTGGAGGACTGGAAGAGAGTTATCTGGTCAGATGAGACCAAGATCAATAGAATTGGGTCAGATGGGCAGGAGTATGTGTGGAAAAAGAAGGGAGAGGGGCTTACTTCCAGAGAGGTCAAAGGTACAGTCAAGTTTGGAGGAGGTTCACTGATGGTATGGGGCTGTATAGAATGGAATGGTGTGGGAGTTTTGAGTGAGGTTGAGGGGAGGATGGATGCTGAACAGTATGTGGCCATTTTGGAGGAAGGGTTGCTGCAAAGCATGGAGAATTCTGGAATTCCTGAAGATGAAGTCATTTTCCAGCAGGATAATGATCCCAAGCACACCTCCAGAACAGCCCAGAACTGGTTTGAGGAGCAAGACATCAAGCTTCTAGATTGGCCTGCACAGTCTCCAGATCTCAGCCCCATTGAAAACACTTGGGGCCATCTCAAAAGGCACCTTTCAGATTATGCAAGAGCTCCTATAGGGGTTCATGGATTATGGAAGAGAGTGGTGGTAGAGTGGGGGAAGATTTCTGTGGAAGAGTGTCAGAAATGGATAGAAAGCATGCCTAGAAGGATTCAAGCAGTTATCAAGGCTAAGGGAGGTCATACCAAGTACTAAATACTTTAGTCTGTACAGAGTCAAACAACTGTCCCAATGAGTAGTCATTTCAATATGGCTGCCATTTCACCAGATCTTATCGAAAACTCTTGACCAAGAGACCGATTTGTAGCCATGAGTAAGGGCTTCCTTCCCTCCACCGACTGCCAAGAGTTAGGATTAAGCGCTGAGTCAGCATATTGTGATTAGTGAAAAACACCCAAGCATTGGAACAGTTGTTTGAGCCACTGTATGTTGGAGGATAACTTTAAAGGAATGATTCCAGCATGCTTGCAAAGAGCAACAAAGTACCATGCCAGGTTTTCACCAGTGTGCTGTTCCAAAACTGCCCAAAAAGTAACAACCTGCAATCAGAGCTCCCATTTCAAAATCTTTGTGTTTGTGTGGATCCAGTGGGCAGTCAAACCCATGAAGCTAGCCTTTATCTGATCAACTGACCACATGTCTACTATGGTTGACACAAGACCAGCATTCAAGGACTATTAACAAAGTCAGATTAGCACATGACATCAAATCAACTCATAAATACTTACCTGAAACTTGATGTTAAGGTCATCTAAGAATTCAGAGAACCTATTGTGAATATATGTTGTGATATTGTGTGTGGAGGGAAGGTCAGCTTTCATAGTGTTTGGATGCATTGCTACTAGGCAATTGTGAAATGTTGCTTTGTTAGTGATACTGAGAAACTAATAGATATATATTGTGTGAGTCATGATAATCAATAATCAATAAGCATAGTACTCACCTGATTATTACAAACAACAAATTCAGCCATTCCTTTCAAGACCACCTCTCTTGAAAACATGTGCAGTCCTTGGCCCTTTGGAAAAACACTGTCCAGCTTCATCTGTTGTAAACCTTCCCATGTGTGACATTTCTTGGCTTCCTTCTGCTCTTTCACCACCTCTTGTGGCATTGCTTGATAGTTCTTGGCAATACCCTGCTGAACATATCATGCCTAGTACTCAGTATAGTGGCCATGAATATGGTGCTGACAAGATGAATTGCTGCCAACATGAAAAGCTTGTTGCTTTCCATATTTCTTGGTGAAATTTGGGTCATCTCTAAGATTCAGTGAGCTACTCATTACTCACTTCCACCATGCACTTCAATACCTACCTACAGATTGTACACCACTGTCCTTTCAACATCTGAGCACTTCCATTCCCTTGAACAAATTTGACATGACCTGGTCTGAAAAAATGGTGTGTAAATCATCAGCATTTATCTTTTTTGTCTTCTGTTGCTTAGAAATGGCAATATCCAGATTGTCTGCCTCTGTTGCTTCCTGCTCAATCATCAGCATTAATCCCAGTCCAATTGTCAACTTGGACAAATGCCTCTGGCTCTTCTAGGCCCAGACCACTGCTCACTCATCCTTCACTGCCAGCATCACTATCTCTTCAGAACATCACCTCCTTAACCACTGATTTGCCATCACAACCATCTGATGCCTCTTTGACAGGTGTCAGATGTCTTTTGCTGCTGTGTTTAGATTTTTTCCATTGTTATAAAGTGCATTTGTGATCAGAATTGCTGCTCTCTGGCTGATTATTTTTGCTGCTACTAGAAGGTGCCTTCCATTTTTTGCCTTTGTCCTTCAAGTTTGGTATGTGCCTATCTTTGGGAGGGCAGAAACAAGTTTTGGCTTTGTGATCACTGAAGCCCTAAGCTTTTTCTGTTGGAACTCACAACTGTCTAGACTTGTGGGAGGTGTTGGACATCATAACAGTAGTTTGCACAAGTATCAAGTAGGCAGAGATTCATGTCACACATTTTTCAAATTATATACTACAGAACATGTTGACTATGTGAGGCTCAAGGTTACATGATGACTTGCTCCATGATCAGTTTTTATGAAACCAGTTCAGACTGACTACATAACTGCACTGTAACTGACTGTAACCAGTTTGCAGAGGTTTGGTCTGGTCACAAGTTCCATCACAAAAAAGTGTAACCAGTTATGGTTATGGTTATGCCAAAAAAGGCAAGAAAACTGGACTGAACCAAATCTTAAAACACTAACTGTCAGTGGTGTGCAATACAGTATTTAGGGCAAAGTAGGCCTTCATTACTTTGATTCAGTAAGAGGCATCAGCAGGTTTCCCAGAGAAATTTGCAGAAAGAGCCACTTTGAGTTCAGAGATGCAGGTGGACATTGCTGGAGGCTGGGGTTTAGGCTGGGGGCTGGGCTGGAGATTAGGCTGGGGGTTGGACTGGGGGTTGGACTGGGGATTTGTTGAGGCTAGGTTGGACACATAAGTCCTCTGGGTGATACTGGAATATGGGGTAGGAGGTTATCCAGCCTGAGGGATTCATTGAGTATTGTTATGCTGGTGGTGAGACCCTAGACAAGTCTATGAGATGTCCAATACTAGGATGAGTCTGAAGAGTGTCCAACACTAGGACAAGTCTTCAAAGGGTGTCCTAGGCTAGGACAGATCTGGGGGATGTCCAATGCTAGGACTTCTGCTTAGGAGCAACTGCCTTGATCACAAGGCAATGGAGCAACTAGGAGACCTCAAACACTATGAGGGAGTCTATAATCTAGCTGTGATTGCATAGAACTAGATGGGATATACAGGACAAGGCAGGAGTCTACTTATAAATGACTGGTAGAGATGGGAACTGGACAGGATAAAGAGAACTACCAGTGGGAGAAAGTGGAGATAAGTGGTTGGTTGGTTATCTACAAATAGAAACATTTGTCCATAATCCTCCAATGAAGAATGGCTGTCTAAAGAATCCATTTGAAGAAAACATTATAAGAGGAAAAGAGTATACCAGAGGGAAAAATGCTGATAGGTGGGACTGCTGTAACATTACCTCCACTATAGACTTTTTATACTGCAAGAACCCACAATCTCACCAGGAGGACGTCCAGGTCTCCATACAATGGAGTATGTATGACCATGGGATCAATTGGAGAGTGATGCTGGTTGGGACAATGGACATTCAGCTTTAAAATGCCCAATTCCTTTGCAGAGGCAATACCTATGGATGAGGACACATTGGTGATAAGGATGACCTTTACCTCCACAATGTTTGCATGAATAATGGGGGCAGTGTATATGAATATGACTGACCTGGCCACATTGGAAACAGAGGATCCTGGAACTAGAGGAAGGACCATCTCCACCACTACCAAAGGGACTGGGGAGTGAATCCACAACAATGGAGTTGGTTAATCAGCCAAACACAGGTGGGGTGGCTTGAAAGGAAGGGGAGGGGGATCTGGGTGTGGCTACCAAAGTCAACTCAGTTCTGGGTTCCTCAGAGAAAGAAGAAGAGCTATTGGGGGAGGAAGGAGCAGTGTAATTCTTGACCAAAGTGGGTGGAGGGGAAGAGACTTGAGGAAGGATAATATGAGCAGAGAGGAAGTTTGTAGTGGAGGAAATTCCTTATCCAAGGGGTTTCCTTGGGGGGTGACAATGGAGGTATGGTATGTGGCTTGTTGCTCAGCAGTCCATGTATTGTAAAAGGAAGCAAGAAGGGGCCAAAGACTCTGTGGGGGAAGTTGGTCCATGAAGTCTCGAAATCCATGGTATTCAAGAAGTTCTAGGATGAGAGCTCTTTCCATACTGATTTTCTAAGAGATGGCCCTAAATAGAATAAGATTCTCTGCATGGCGGGCAGGGGGGGGTCATGCTAGAGTGGAGGAGGCATTACCTGCTATAGAAGTGATAGAGTCAGACAAAATAGGCGAGGGTGAGGTCATGGTAGTACCCAGGCATGTGTTCAATCTGAAAAAGGAGGGGAGGGGATTCCAGAACTGTAGTGAAAACAATGTAGGCAGCATCTTTGGAAAAGCATTCCAGGAGAATGGGGATATTTTGGGTGATAAGCTGGCAGGTGGAGATAAAAGGCATGTTGGTGGATTAGAAAATGATGGGGAAGTCCCTGGGATTTCGTAGTTTATATGCTAAGAGGGCCTTGTCAGTATAAGAGAGGTTTCCTTCAGGTTTCCAGGTGTTCTCCAACAAGAGCCATCCCTTTCAAGCAATGAGAAACTGTCGGTGGTTTTTTGATCCTCAGTATGCCAATCTTGGCAATTTTGAACTTATGTTCCCCTTCTATCTCCTCAGGGGGTGGAGATAGGAAGTTGGGTCCATGTTTAGTGGTGGTTTAGTATAGGGAGAGGAGGGAGGTGTGGAACACATTATGGATCTTCCAGGTAGAAGGAAGTTTGAGCCAGTAAGTAACAGGAGAGATTACCTGGGAGATCTCAAATGGGTCTTCTCTTCTTGGGGTGAGCTTTCAAGAGGGATACCTAAGGTGGAGGTTCTTTTCTTCCAGCCAGACCTTATCTCCAGTTTTTCAGGGGGAGAAGTGGGAGGTGATTTGTTCTTTCATTAGCTGTTGAGTTTTTTCATGTGCTATAAGGGCTTCTTTCCTGGATTTTTTGATGAGGGAGAGGCAGTCTTCTAGAGTGGGGAGGAAGGTTTGTCCAAGGGAAGGGTAAGAATAGGGTTCATAGCCCATCATGAGAGAGAATGGGGTCCTTTCCATGGAGGAATGGATGGCAGAGTTGTGGGAGAATTCAGCTAGGGGAAGTAGTCTAGCCCAGAAGTCAGTCTTTCCCTGGCAGAAAATGTGGAGATATGTTTCAAGTTCCTGGTTGACCCATTCAGTTTCTCCATCAGTTTGAAGGTGATAGGCAAAGGATAAGGCCAGTTCATAGTGAAGGAGGCATGTGAGTTCTCTAGAAAAGGCAGAGGCAAATTGAGGGCCTCTGTCAGAGATGCATTGATTGTGTAGACCAAATCTGGGGAAGACAGAGGAAAAAAACACCTTGACAACTCCTTCAATGTCAATGTTTTTGAAACAGGGGATGAAAATTACCCCCTTTGTGAGTCCATGGTCAATCATGACCAGGATAGAGTCATGTCCCTCAGATTTAGGCAGATTGGTGATGAGATCCATGGAGATCTGTTGGAATGGGCAGGAGAAGGATGATGGGAGTGGTGGAGTGGTGGGGTGGATGTTGATCTTGTTGGCTTGGCAGGTGGCACATCCCAGCACATACTGGTGGATAAAGGAGTTGAGTCCTGGCCACCAGTAGTCTCTGACAACCAAATTTTGGGTGCGAAGAATGCCTGGGTGTTCTGCTGTGGAAGAATCATGTGCTTGTTGGACTATGGGGAGGTAGAGGGATTCAGGGAGATAGAGGCATCCTTTGAAGTACAGTAGTCCATCACTGTAGTGCCAGTTGTTCCAAGAGACTCTTGGCAATAGGAAAGATCTATGATTGAGCACTTCAAGGGCAAAAGAGACAAAGAGATCACTGGCCATTAGGAACAATAATTTGTCCATTATTGCAAGGTCAAGGGACCTAATGAAAAGGGAATCAGATAGAAGGATGATGTTATTGTTATCTGTGGAGGTATCCACATCATGTCATCTGGATAGGGCATCAGCCAGTCCCATGTAAGAGATAGGAGTGTAGGAGAAGTGGAGGTCAAAGTCTTGGAGGAAAAATTGCCATCATGCATGTTGTCTGGACAGTTTGCGGGGTTGGCAGAAGTAGGTGAGGTTCTTGTGGTCAGTGAGAATGGTGACCTGGAGTCCTGTTTCTTGTAAGTAGTGTTGCCATTCTTCAAGGACTAGAATAACTACAAGAAGTTCTCTGTCATAGATATCATAGTTTCTCTGGGCTGGATTGAGGGTTTTGGAGAAGTAGGCACAAGAGTGGAGGTCTCCATTCATGTCAGGTTACATAAGGACTGCTCCCACTGCAACCAGGGATGCATCTGTCATGAGGGTAAAGGGGAGTGTGGTGTCTGGCATTCATAGGACCAGTTTGGTCAGGAAAGTGGTTTGGAGATTTCTGAAGGCTTGCTTGCAGGCTGGAGTCCACTCCCAGGGGGCATTCTTCTTGGTTAAGTTGATGAGGGGGTGAGAGATGTGGGTGAAATTAGGGATGAATTTCCAGTAGAAGTTGCAGAATCCAATAAATGATCTGACTGCTCTGACTGATCCCAGGGGTTTCCATAGTTCGATGGCAGAGTGTTTATGTGGGTCCATTGCTATCTGCCCCTTTTCAATGACCATGCCTAGAAATTCCACCCTTGGGACAGCAAAAATGCACTTTTCCAGTTTGAGAAAGAGTTTATGTTCCCTTACTCTCTGGAGGACAAGGCAAGTGTGGTGGAGGTGGAGAACAAGATCCCCATCATGGATCATCTGGTCATCCATGTAAATGATCAACCATTCCTCTGCTATGTAGCCTCCAAAAATATGGTTTATCATTTCCTGGAAGGTGGCTGGAGTGTTACAGAACCCAAAGAACATTACATTTGGTTCAAAGAGTCCTTCTGGTGTGACAAATGCTGCTTTTCATCTGTCTTTGGGTCATATGAGCACATTGTTATATCCCCAACAAATGTCAAGCTTGGTGAAAATGGAGGATCCCTTGAGCTGATCCATGAGATCATTGATCCAGGGAAGGGGGTAGGCATTTTTTATGGCATGTTTGTTGAGATATCAGTAGTCCTGACATGGTTGGAGGAACCCATCTTTTTTTGGGACAAAGAAAAAGGGGGATGCCTGGGGGGAGCATGAGGGAGAGATCTTTCCAGAGGCTAGGTGTTCAGCAATGAACTTCTTGCATGCCTGTCACTTTTTCAGGTTGAGGGAATAAGTTTTGGCAACTTTCAGGATGAAGGAGTTCTTCAGTATGATGGCATAATTGAATGGATGAGATGGGGGAAGTTCTCTGTCAGGGGGCTTGAAGAACACATCTGTAAAGTCTTTTAGGATCTCAGGAAGTTTGGGTTTGGGAATTTTGGAGTGGGTGGCTATCATGGTGAAGATGGTGGTCTTCCTCAGGAATAGATTGGGGTATCTCTCATCACAGGATTGGACAATTGATTTATCAACATCCAACCTGTTATATCAGAGAAGATATTGTTGTTGGATTACTTCAGGTGGGTCAGCTGGGGAGTGGTTGGGGAGATTGATGGTTCTATTCAACCAATTGATGCCTGGGTTCATCTCCTTTAACCAGGGGAGGCCCAAGATGACTTGTTCCTTTCTGCAGCTGACCACCAAAAAATTTCAAGGAGTGGTTTGTTCAGTGATTCTTAGGAGGAGGGGGGATTTGTAGTGAATGATTCCTCCTTGGTTAGTGGTTCCATCCACATTGGTTGCTTTGAGAGAGGACAGTAGTGAAGCCAGAGATGGGAAGAATCTTTTTGGAGTCCTGAGTGTACAAAATTTCCCGTGGCTCCACTATTAATGAGAGCTAGGATTTTGATGATTTCTTTGCCATTCCAAAGGAGCAGGGAGATGGGAATCCTAATATATTGCACATTCAGAGCACTAAGTTATACAGTGGCTAAACGATGGGAAGAAAGAAGCATCATCATCTTTCTCCATTCTAAAAATCCTCATCTACTTCCTAAGTGGAGATCCTGGCCATGGAGATTTCAACCTCTGGTTCATAGCAGGCCTTGAGGACTCAGATGATTTCCTCTTTTGGGACATTTTGTGCCAATTAGTTCACATAGTTTCCTAGTTTGGATCAAACTGGAGTGGAAGTTGGTGTGGATTCAGTCTGGGTGACATGAACTGGGAGGGATCTCAAGGCGCTTCAGGGTGGATGAGAGGGGGGGTTAGGGGGGCAGCTCTGGCATGGGTGATTGGTGGTGTGACACCCAGGTTTATGGCAAATAAAGCGGAGATTGTTGGTAAAGTGTTCTGCTCTTTGGATGGGTGTGAGATGGACTGCATTGATATCCATAGCATTTGGGTCTCTGGTTGGTCTGGAGAGATGGAGGCCTATTCTTCCTGCCAAGACATCAGCAATTCTTTGTTTCTGGGCATGGAAGGTACTGGCCTGTTTGATCCATTCATCTACTCTGGAAATGGGGGTGGGCATGGAGAGGATCATGGTAATGATTTGTGGGTCCATTTCAGAGATGAGGTACTCGAGGAGGGTGGGTTTGTCAGTGATCTCAGAGTGGGACATTGGGCTATGAAACTCAGTGACAAAATTCTGGAATTTATTCTCTTTATTTTTGAGGTCTTGTCACAGAGATTTCAGCTTCCTCTTAGCATCAAAGGAGGTGTTGAGGGGAAGAAAGGTGGCTTGAAAGTCTTCTTCAAGTTTGGCAAAGGTTTTCTCAGTAGATGCTATCCCAGCATCGTTTATTTTGTTGTACCATCCTTCAGTAAAGATAGGTCCATTCTTCTTTGTCATTTTGTTGAGGAGCATCAACACCATTGATGCATCCTGATAGAGGGCTGAGTTGAGAGAAAAGTAGGCTTTCATGGCAGATAGCCAATGATTTGCATCCTTGGTTTCTTCACTGAAGTTATTAGGGAGATCAGCTTTAAGTTCTGAGGACATGGGTGACAGGGGACATAATGCAGATGAGGGAAGTCTAGAGAGAGGACATGAGGGGGGTCTTGAACAGTGGGAGGTTAGACTGAATGCAGCTCTGGAGGTCTGGAGAATGGAGATTTCTTGTTCTTCTGCAGTCTGGGCTCTGAAAGAGAGGGCAAAAAAGGAGGGATTTGGAGTGTTGGAAGTAGGGGTGGCACTCTCCTCACTTGAGCCAGAAGGAGGATGAAGCCTTCATCAGGAAGGATTGGTAGAGTAAATGGTGGGCTATCCTGCTAGATAGCAAGTAGAGGGGGGAAGATCTAGTTCTTTTGTTACACTGGTGGCAAGATTCTAGATGAGTTTGTGAGATGTCCAACACTAGGATGAGTCTGGAGAGTGTCCAACACTAGGACAAGTCTCAAAGGATGTCCTAGGCTAGAACAGATCTGGGGGATGTCCAATGCTAGGACTTCTGCTTAGAAGTGACTGCCTTGATCACAAGGCAACAAAGTGACTAGAAGATCTCAAATACTATGAGAGAGTCTATAATCTAGCTGTGATTGCATAGAACTAGATGGGAAATACAGGGCAAGTTAGGAGTCTACTTATAAATGACTGGTAGAGATGGGAACTGGACAGGGTAAAGAGAACTACTGATGTTATGATTTTCTTTCCTGCTTATCGCACTTTACTAGTGGTACATTTCTTTCACTTCTTTTCTTATCTAAGGACGCCATCTTATCATCCATGTCATGCCTATCTTCTTATCGGAGGTCCAACCTCTAGTTATCTTCGGTCCCTTGACCTTGGACACCATCCCTCCTAATTAGGTATTGTCTCCTCTATTCCATGACATTCCATGGTCCATGTATTCTATGCGATATTATAAATAGTTGTCTTTACCCTGTATTCCTTATTCTTGGTCTGTGCAATCCAACATGCTATCTGTTACAGTTTTATTCCCTCATCATCGATTCCTACTTTTCATTCATTTCTCTTTGCTAGTTTTTTACCGAGGACGTCATGTCCTTTGGGCACAAGAGGTCTACCTCTTGATAGGAGGCCCATCTATGCTTACCCTAGTATGCTTTTCTTGAACTATGCTCCCCATCTCCTCCCTCAGGACTCTTCTCTCCTAACTAAGTTCTCTCGTACTTAGTCGTACCCCAGCTACTTACTTAATCCACTTGGTCTGTGCGCGGGAGGTCTCTCTAGTATATAGTCTTATGTCCCTGTATTCCCTCTCTCCATTCTTGATCTGCGCAATACTAGCGTATTCTCTTGAGTCCCTCCTAGTCCCTCTGAGCTCAACCACCTTAGCGACTCTAAGGATAGCTCCCTCGTTCTAAAGGTCCCTATCAGACGTCGGTCTCTTCGTGAGTATTGCCTGAAGTCGACCCTCGTTACCTCGAGCCCTCCCAAGTACGCTACGCGTAACAAAAGATCAAGAATCTCCTCTGGTCCCACCTGTCTAGGTGTAGGACCCACCAACCCTCGCCACGTCTTACCGAGCACCTGAGGAAGAAGACTCGGACCTTCCAGACCTCACCAGATACAGAACCTCTCGATGAATCGCAGGCTCAAGCAGATCCCCATTAGATCCATCCTTTGTGGGAAGAACCCCCCCTTGCCCCTCACCAACACCACTCAGCCAACCCCCTCGTCAACCTAGCCCACCCCCTCGTCAACCTAGCCCACCCCCTCATCAACCCAGCCCACCCTCACGTCAATCCAGCCCTATCATCTTCTCCTGCTCACCATCCCCAGTCATGCCCTCAGAACTCAAAGCCGCTCTCCTGGCCAACTTCTCCGGAGCCTCTTCTGACGCCTCTCAGTGGATGAAGGCCATGAGAGCCTACTTCCTCATCAATGATAACCTCTACCCTGGAGATCCCGAAAAGATCATGACCACACTCAACAGGATGCCCACTGGTTGAGGAGCATCCTTCGCTGAAGCTTGGTATGACAAGATGGCTGACCCCAACATCACCACTGGGAAGACCTTCCTCGACTTCACCAAAGACTTCGAGACGACCTTCTTCCCTTATGACATAAAAGCCACCGCCCGTCTAGAACTAGCCAAACTACGTCAGAGAATCACCCGCTCCCATGACGGATTCCAGCAATACATCACCAATTTCCAGAACCTAGCCGGAAAGTCCAACATCACAGATGAAGCCACCCTCATTGACCACTTCGCCCTAGGACTCGATCAACAAATCACTACCATGATCCTGTCCATGGGGACCGTCCCCACTACCATCGCAGACTGGGTAACGAAGGCTAAAACCTTCCACGCCCAGAAGATGAGAATTCAAGCCCTCCGCACCGGAACAACTACTTCCCCCTTTTCTTTTAACAACTCACACACCCCTAGCAAAGATCCCAATGCCATGGAAGTGGACTCGACCACCACCCTAGCCAAACTCACTCCCACTGAATGAGCCAAATGCATCAAGGAAGGATGGTGCTTCCGCTGTCGAACCATTGGGCATGACACCTGCAACTGTAAAAAAACCACTGGCCGTCCCCAGAACATACGAACCACCACCCTCGTCCCATCCCTCCCACCACCCCCACCCCTCGCCCCCACCTCGCCTTCCCCCCTCGAACAATACGTGAACTCCCTTCGCACCTCTGGCAAAAATGAGTCGGAAATCCTCTCTGTCCTAAAGATGTGTTACGACGAAGATAGGGAAGAGGTCAACGCGGTCCAGTTCGCCAATGTACAAAAGGCAAAGGATTTTTAAGAAGGGAAGCAGCCTCGACGTCTCCTTCCCTAGACTCCCCTCATGTACTCGTAGCATCACAAAAGAATAGAACTTTTCGCTTAGATGTCAAAGTACAAAACGTCGAAACCTCAGCCCTCATCGATTCAGGAGCAACCGGAAACTTTATCGACCCTCGCCTCCTACCTCGAGGAAAATTCCATCTCAAGAAACTCCCTCACCCCATCCAAGCCTATAATGTGGACGGAACCCTAAACACATCAGGGAATATCCGCTGGACCACCACCACCCTCATTTCTCATGGCTCCTTCTCCTCTGTCGAAACCCTCTTCATTCTATGACAAAAGGAGCCCCAGGTCATTTTAGGTATGCCCTGGCTAACCAAATGGAACCCCAACATAGACTGGAAGGGCCGCACCCTCTCTATCCCTAGGTTTCCCCAGAGGGTCGAGAGGACTTTTCGTGAGCGCCCTCCCCTGAAGGAAATCGAGGAAGAAGAGATCTACAAACTAACCATCTCCACTGAGATCGCACAAGGAACTACACCCCTCCCAACTACTGTCCCCGACTTTTGCAAAGATTTCTCTGACGTATTCGCCGAATCCTCCCACAATGTCCTCCCCATTCATCGCCCCTTTGACCACACTATAGATCTCAAGGACTCCTTCGTTCCGAAAATAGCCAAAGTTTACCCATTGAACCCCAAAGAGAGAGAATCCCTCAAGGAATTCATTGAGGAACATCTTAAAACTGGTCGTATCGTCCCATCAAAGTCCTCACAGGCCTCACCCTTCTTTTTTGTTCCTAAGAAAGATGGGACCCTCCGTCCATGTCAGGACTACCACCACTTGAATGCCCACACCATCCGGAATGCCTACCCCCTGCCCCTCATCTCCGACCTTCTGGAGGACATAAAGGACGCAGACCACTTTACCAAGATGGACATCCGATGGGGATATAACAACATCAGAATCCATGAATCTGACCAGTGGAAAGCAGCCTTCATCACTCCTCTAGGACTCTTTGAACCCACGGTGATGTTCTTTGGATTCTCCAACGCTCCCTCCACATTCCAGTCGTTTATGAACCACATCTTCGCCGACATGATCGCAGAACGCTGGCTAAAGATCTACATGGACGACCTAGGAATCTGTACTAAAGGACCTCTCTCCCTCCATCATGAACGCACTCGACGAGTTCTCCTCAGATTACGCGAACACAACCTCTCTATCAAACTGTCCAAGTGCTCCTTTGACTCCCAAACGATGGAATACCTTGGTCTCATTATCGGAAAGGGAGAAGTGCAGATGGACCCCCACAAACTCGTTGCTCTCAGAGACTGGAAACCCCCCACAACCGTCACCAGCATCAGATCGTTCATTGGATTCGCAAACTTTTATAGGAAATTCATTCCCAACTTCTCCAATATTGTAGCACCCCTGGTCTTCCTCACCAAGAAGAACGAGACCTGGAACTGGACCCCCCTCCAGCAAAAGGCGTTCCAAACCCTGATCTCTGCCCTTTGCTCCACCCCTGTCCTAGCCTTGCCTGACCCCACAAAACTGTTTTCGGTCATGACCGACGCCTCCCTGGCCGCTGCAGGAGCAGTTCTCATGCAACCAGACCCAAATGGCAATCTCCGCCCCCTAGCTTACTTTTCCAAAACCCTAGCCCCGGCCGAATGAAACTACGACATTTATGATCGCGAACTCCTCGCAGTCATCCTTGCCCTCTCCGAATGGCGTCATCATCTACAGGGCGCTAACCACCCCACCACAATCATCACCGACCACAAAAACCTTTCCTACCTACGTGACCCATGCAAACTTTTCCGACGACAGGCCCGCTGGGCCCTCTTCCTCCAAGACTTCAATATCGTATGGAAAGTAACCCCAGGCACCAAAATGGGACCAGCGGACGCACTCTCTCGACGGGATCACATCGACACCTCCCTGGACAACATCGACTCCCCCATCATACCTGAACCCCTAGTAATCAACGCACTGGACCTCACGCTCACCGACCTCATTAAATCCTCCACACCATCAGATCCCCTAGTCGTTCGCGCCTTAGAAGCAATCTCCTCATCATCCCCCCTATTTCCCCACTCACTCGCCTCTGACTGGACTTTTGAAAACGGCCATCTATTCTTCTGTCAAAGAATGTATGTTCCACCATCCGCTAGATCCCCCTTATTGCACACCATCCACTCCTCCCCACTCACTGGTCATATGGGCATCTTTTGCACCAAATCCATCCTGGAACGAGACTTCTGGTGGCTGGAACTCGCCACCTTCGTCAAGCACTTCATCGCGGGCTGCCCCACGTGCCAACAAAGCAAAGTCAACACACATCCCTCACACCCTCCCCTCCTACCCATCGCTTCCACTTCTTCCCTACCCTTTCGCCAGCTTTCCGTCGACCTCATCACTGATCTCCCACCATCCAACTCCTTTGATTCTATCATGGTCGTGGTCGACCACGGCCTTATGAAGGGGGTAGTGCTCCTCCCCTGTTCAAAGACCATCGACGCCGCAGGAGTAGCCCTCCTCTTTTTCCACAACGTCTTCAAACGGTTTGGCCTCTACGACTCAATCATCTCCGACAGAGGCCCCCAATTCGCCTCAGCCTTCGCTCTTGAACTGGCACGCCTACTCAAATATGACATTCGCCTCTCATCCGCATACCACCCCCAAACAGACGGCCAAACCGAACGAACAAACCAAGAACTCGAAGTCTACCTGCGCATCTTCTGCGCCAATAACCCCCACTCTTGGTCAAACGCCCTATCATCTGCGGAATTCCACCACAACTCCGCCCCCCACTCCTCCACCCAGAAGTCCCCATTCTCCCTACTCTATGGCTATGAACCCAGAACATTCCCCCCACTCGGGAAAACCTTTATCCCCGCCTTAGAAGATCGCCTGACGACGCTGGACGAAAATAGAAAAGAGGCACTTGCTGCCCATGAATCGGCCCAAAAAGTAACTTCCTCCCGATCCTTCCGCAGCTTTTCCCCATGGAAAGTTGGAGATCTGGTCTGGCTCGAAGCGACCAATCTCTGCCTTAGTCTCCCATCACGAAAACTAGCCCCCAAACGTTACGGCCCCTTCGAAATTATCCGCGTTCTGTCACCGGTCTCCTACAAACTCCGATTACCACCCTCTTGGCGTATCCATGACACCTTCCACGCAGCCCTTCTAT
>JBBPLO010000440.1:0-15900 GCA_038089835.1 Retiboletus flavoniger
GACGGAGCTTTGCAAATGGACCGTGGATCTGAGCTCGTTACCCACGTTCCAGCAGAATGCGAGCGCACCGCAGCCGAACGGGTTCTACACAGGTGAGTACGGGTGTGTGGTGCGTGATGGATCGACGCTGACGTGGCGCAGAGTTTGAGCTCGGGCTGGAGATGGACAGCGCGGAGGTGCGGGGGGTTCTTTTCTATGAGGGGCAGGAATGGAGCCGGGTCGTGTTTGATTTTCTTAATTAGTGCAATAGATCAGATCTGTGTGACGTCGGAATATCTTTACGAGATTGGACCTGAACGCACTACGCCGGGCATGTCCGTCACCATCTCGGCCAACCCCGTACACCGAATATCTTGTCTCGCTTTTCGAGTATAAATCTGTCCGTTGAACCATGTCGTCCAAGCTACCCACAAATGCACCTCCTCCACGACATCACCGTCCCCGAACCCCGCTTCGTGAACTGGGGGCGTACTTTCCAATGCGCCCCTCTCGCCCTCTTCGAACCCGAGAACGTGCACCAGTGTCGGCGTATTCTCGACCTCGCTCGTCGCGAACACAAGGTCGTCCGTGCAGTCGGAGTCGGTCACTCTCCCAGCGACCTCGCATGCACCTCCGGATACATGCTCCGCACGACCAAGTTCAACCGGATACTCGAGGTACGCCGATCTCGTCCTCTTCGCGCTTGCCGCCGCATCTGTACGACCCCGTAGGTCCACGCTGACAAACGCTATGTCGTCGCCGAGGCTGGCATCACCCTCGACACCCTGCATGTCGAGCTTGCCAAACATGGGCTCGCCATGAGCAACGTCGGTTCCATCTCCGACCAGACGCTCGGCGGCATCGTCACCACCGCAACTCACGGAACTGGCATCAACTATGGCGTGATCTCCACGCATGTCATCGCCCTGTCCCTCTTATTGGCAGATGGCACGTGCGCGTCCTGTTCCCGCGAGGAGAGACCCGAACTCTTCATCGCATCGATTTGCGGACTCGGCACCACGGGCCTTATACTGTCCGTCACGTTGCAAGTCGAGCCTGCGTTTCGTCTCCGGGAAAGTCGGCAGACGTTGGCGTTTCATGAATGCGTCCGAAAACTGGACGCCCTGGTCAAGGCTTCAGAGCACGTTCGGATATGGTGGTATCCCGCCGCGGACACCATGCGGGTCTTTTCTGCCGATCGGACTGCAGAGGTAAGCAGCCGTTCCGTCCGCGTCGTCCGAAAAGACGCCCCTTTTTTTCCTTTTTGCTTATCAGTCGCCGACCGTTTGGATTCTGCCCTTAGCCAAAGCAAGCGGTGGCGAGTTGGCTGTGGCATACCTTTTTGGGTTTTCACGTGCTCCAGTTCATCCTCTTTTCGGGTCGTTACTTGTCCTCCCTCAACGTCTTGGCGACCAGGTTTGCGGCGTGGCTCGCCAAGGACGACGACGTCGCAGTCGACGAGAGTTATCGGATATTCAATCTCGACTGCAGAGTGAGTCATGCCATCGTTTTTTCGTACCCCGCTCCGGTGATTAAACGTGCCCGAAATAAATAAAAAAAAGTACCCCCAACACACGACGGAATGGGCGATACCTTATGAAAACACCCCACGTTGCCTGGAAGACCTCCATTCTTGGCTAGCCAGGGAATTCGCGGATCTCAACGGCTTACGACCACATTTTCCTATCGAGATCCGGTTTTCAGACAGCGACGACATCTGGCTTAGTCCGAGCAACGGTTGTCAGACCTGCTGGATCGGCATCGTCCAGTACAAGTGAGCGCTGCCTCATTTCTCTCGTGTTGCCGTGCATGACCGTCGCGTCTGACGTAACATCTAGGCCCTATGGTTTCGAAGTGCCGTACCGGGAATTGTTTGAACGTTTCGAAGCCATCTTGCTCCGCCATGGCGGGCGTCCCCATTGGGTGAAGGCACATCCACTCCGGCCAGATATCCTTCGTACCCTGTATCCTCGCTTCGACGACTTTGTTCGCGTGCTGCAGGACGTCGACCCTGACGGGATCTTCCGTAATGAATACGTCCAACGCCACATCTTTGGCAAAACGAACCCGGAATGTGATGGCGCGGTGTTTCGGCGCCATGGACGATGATCAATGAAGTAGGTCGTGCCAACGCATTTTCATATATTCGTATACATTTCTGTTATTTTTTTTTCTTGATACATGGGTCGTTTCGACATATTGCTACCGGAGAGTACGCTTCCTTATAGTCATTTTACTGCACACGTCGTACTCATAACCCTAGCTGCTGTTTAATGGATTCCCGCACCAGTCGTTCGTATTCCTAGACATTATATCGCATCGATAATCCATGTACAGAGGGACGTGCGTACCGGTCTGTTATCGCGGTAGAGCTTGCAACAATCGATGTTGGCGCCGCTCTCCAGGTTCGGTTCTGTGGGCGAACGCGGGTTTGAGCGGATGGAGATCCAGATATGGAAATACGTACCGGCGAGCATCGAGATGACGCTGAGAATGACTTTTTCGACGCTCTGGACGGGACTCCAGCGTTCCGACGCTTGTTCGTACATGGTCGGGTCGTCGCCCGGGGTGTGTAATATCGATATGCAGACGGTGCCGTCAGGGTAAACTAGAAGCGCAGGTTGGAAAAAGGAAGCGTGACGACGGACGGGATGTGGGGCGTACTGTTGGGATGGAACAGTGGCGGGTCGAATTTCATCTTGAACGGCGAGAGGGGATAATCGGAAGGCTGGAGGATGCCGAGTGAGTGAAGCGAAGGGGGAGGGGTGTGAAAGGGGCAAGATGGAGAAGGGACGGGAAAAGGGGATGTGAACGAGGGGTGGAATGGAAACGAATTAGATTAGATCACAAAGAGAGGGACGTACGAACGTGAGTTTGGCGACGAAGACGCCACCGTCCTGTATAGAGTTACGAAGAGAACGCGATCAGGGAGGGGGACGCGACGTACGAACGGCGTGTCTTTGGGACCACATATCAGAGCTTCCCAGGTGAAAAAGTCGGATTCCAAGATGGGACCTGGTCCGGTGTGGCGTTGACGGTGAGATGTGCAGATGGGGAGGGGAGGCGCACCTGCTGTAAACATGCCATCAGGGGAACCACCCGCAGTGAGCTGCTTGTACTCTGTCATCAATCGCCGCAGCGCCGTTGAACTGTTCCCAGCTGTAGATCCTCTCGCGCTCATCGTCTAAAATCGGCCGATCAAAGGAGAATGAAGGGAGTGACTCTGATGTGGCAGCCTCGTGCGGGGGATGAGAGGGAAAAAAATAAAAATAAAAATGATAGGTACCGTCGGGCGCCTAATTGGAGATGCACCGCCTCTAGGTTGTCTGCCACATCCGAGACTCAACACCTCTCTAATACAGCCCCCCATCGCACGTGCAAAAACACGGCCTCCGGGACGGATAAATCTCATCGGCGCTGTACGAGACTGCGCCTTGGATACCCTCCCGGTCCCATCAATCTTCCTCCCGGCTTGGGCCCACCCAAATGGACGCTTTTCTGAACCGAACCCGAACCGTCCAACGGGCAGCACACATCGAGGGTCGAAACATTACAAGGCGATTTCAGCGGAGTCGCCGGACCGGGCGCGCGTTCACGTACGTGCGTGCGACACACACCAACGGTTATCAAAAGATCCTTGGCGATGACGACCTCCCTTTTTTTTCTATCTTTTCTCACCCCGCGCTGTCGGACGTGCGCGCCCACTCCCCGGTATTGCTATATTGCCATCCTGGGCCCCCCTCGGTCGTTCGGATGCCCACGACACCGCCTCGTCCATCTATCTTATCCCCGCAGATAAGACGTGCAGCCCACTCTGCACCCCAGCACGCCCCCAGATATGAGAGAGCGAGGGATGAATTTAGTCAGCGCGTCCAGCGAATGAGGCGGATC
The DNA here is from genome assembly GCA_038089835.1 of Retiboletus flavoniger. NCBI lineage: Eukaryota > Fungi > Basidiomycota > Agaricomycetes > Boletales > Boletaceae > Retiboletus > Retiboletus flavoniger. Next base: position 3,871 of record JBBPLO010000440.1, read on the forward strand.
CAATAGGCCCGGCGTACAGGGGCTTCACGAGGGCCCCCGCGTTCTCACTGACTGCGGTAAAAAAGCGACACGCCACGCCACTTCATGACCCGGCCGTACAGTGCGATCATGATGCGGTGTGGCTTGCACCTATTCTTTGGCACAGCACAGCAAGTACAGCTTGGTCGTCGAGTGGTCGATAACATCATTCACGAAAAGAGCCCTATCGGTCGCGTTCCTTATCCGACACACGGTCGCCAAGCAATGTGGCCAGATGTGATACGCGCGAGGGTCAGCAAATAGAAAATTTCTCAAGCATCATCTAGAACGAGGCGTGGTACGACGTTCATGGCCATCAACTAAAACAAGAAAAAAAAAAGTGCCCGACGGTCGTTTTTAGCCAAACCTACGTGGCTGAGATTCGAATCGGGAACACGACCCACCTCCTGAAAGAGCAATTTGGCGGCATAAGGAATCGTCAGCGTCGCCATCTTTTTAGAGCTCTTGCAATAGGAACACCATCCGTGATAGCCCATTAGGCCACATTCTTGACAGGCGTTCACCTCGAACTTGTCGGACGAAATCATGAGACGCTCCAGCAAGAGTTGGGTTGCGCCGTAGCCGATCAGGCAGTCGCGTTCCATCTCTCCAAGCCGCAGTCCTCCTTCCCGGGACCGACCTTCGGTCGGCTGCCGCGTTAGCGTCGCACGCGGCCCTCTGTGAAGGGTGTGAATCAACAAAACTTTGGCGCGCTTCATTCTCGGCATCATCCGTACCTCGCGCGAGCGTGCATCTTGTCCATGACCATGTGTTCTGTAATCGATGACAAAGTCAGTCCACCGGTGGCGTAGAATGGTGACCGGTCGAAGAGGTTTTCTTACTCAGTTTCTGCAGACACAAAAAGAGACGTGAGCACTGCTGGAGTGGGAAAACATAGTCGTAAACCTTGCCTGGTAATAGATGGGCCCGAAATAAACGTAGGCTTCCATTGGTTCACCGGTGATGCCACTCGTGAGCATATCTTTGCCAGCATAATTGAAGCCGTGGTCGATCAAGATCCGAGACATGTCCTCCACCTCAGGGGGACATCCTTGAGCCAAACCGGCGAGCAACGTCCGATATGACATACCTTGGACCCGCCAAATGCGGTTCCATACTGAAGCTTGCCGCACAGAACACCAGCCTGGATTCAGGGGCCAGGTAAGCGCACGATCGGCAAGTAAGAAAGAAGACGAGGACAGATGACCTTGCCAGCCAAAAGTTCAATCATCTTCCCGACTGTCATCCGAGAGGGGAAACCGTGCGGATTCATGATCGTGTCTAGAAAAAAAAAACAATGACGTCAGTCAGCCCGACGAACCGCACGTGAGTCGGCATCTTTTTCTTCACCAGGGTTGATGCCCCGATCATTGAACGGCATGTCCTCCTGGTTCACGATCAATCCACACACGCCTTTTTGACCGTGCCGAGAGGAAAACTTGTCCCCCAGTTCTGGCCTCCGCGTCTGGCGGATCAGGACCTTGATCAAGGTCTGGTCGTTTTCCGTATCGCTGATCATGACCTTGTCGACGTACCCCGCCACCGGGGACTTGTAACTCATCGGCGTGTTCTTGTAAGGGACAGTAGCGGCTTGACCAGTGAACGTGTTATCGTTGGCGTTCGTCGGCGTCTGTTTGTTCACGTAGATGTCCCCCGGGTCGACTCTTTCCCCCACGCCGGCAAGACCGTCCAGCTGGATGATGTCATACCTTTTTTGGATCGTGCCGTTCTCGTCCACCGGTGCGTCGGCGAGCCGGTCAAATCTAAGAAGGGAAACCAGGAATTAGAAAATGAGTTCCTGTAAGAGGTAAACAGACTGACGTCCCATTGGGATATTTTCTGATGAGCGTCGCGTTCTTCCGCAACACTTGACACCTTCCGTAGCCACGGTCCAGACTAGCCTAGAGCGACGAACCTGTAAGGCTCCGAGATAAGGAACGAGAAGTACGACCAACTTTGTTAAGGATTAGCGCATCTTCGATATCGTAACCAGTGTAACTCATGACAGCCACCGTCGCGTTTTGACCGGCGGGCAGGCGATCGTAGCCAATCAGCTCGATCGTCTTGGTCTTGACCATCGGTTGTTGTGGGTAGACGGACAGGTAGAGAAGCGTGTCGATCCTATGGAATTGGTTGTAGCCGATCGCGCCAATCGCTTGTTTCCCCATGGCGCACTGATACGTATTTCGTGGGGACTGATTATGGTGTGGATATGGAATGAGTCCGGCGACAGCGCCTAAGATGGTAAAAGGTTCGATCTCTAGATGTGTCGTTGCAGGCACAATGTCTGATTCGTACAGGGCAATGTACGAGTCGTTCTCTTCGTTGACATCGAGATACTCTACGAGGCCGCGGCATAAGAAGTCGTCAAACGACATCCTTCCGGCTTTCAGTTGCTGGCCATCCAAATCACGTCAGTGATCAGTACATGCCATCGCGAGAATCGGACACTGACGATGATATGTTCAGAAGTGACTTCCGGCACCCCGTTTTCGACGATGATCATCGGTCGGCATATTCGCCCTCCATCGCTCGCGATGTGAACGGCGTGGTGATGGTGATTGACATAGACACCGACAAATTCGCTGACACGGCCCGCCCTGCGCAGCCTTCGGAAGTTGGCAACAAACCGGGCAGGATACCGTGTTAGACCGACAATTGTTCCATTTACGTTAACAACAAACGTATGGGGACCGTATATCTCCGTGCCGGTGACCAACTTGATATCTTTATAGCACCGTTGATGAGTTGATGGATTGAAACAATGATAGCTGGGTGCGAACCTTCCACTCCGAGCATGAAGGCTAAACGTATAATAGGTTCCTCTTCCACGTCCGTGGTGATGTGCGTCATGAGCGCGAGATTTTTTACGAGACCGCAGGCTTCGCCTTCCGGAGTATCACTCGGGCAAAGCATGCCCCATTGGCTTGGCTGTAAGGCACGTGGTCCGCTGACTTTGCGAGTCTTCTCAAATTGAGAAGAGATACGGGTCATCATTCCGAGAGCAGAAATGAAGCTCAGCCGGCTGAGAACGTGGGTGACCCCGGCTCTTTCCATCTTGAACCGTTTCAGAGACCAGTTGCCGGTCGAGATCGCGCGAACGAAACCCGAGGTGATGTGGTCCCCCTGAAACTGCATGGTGTTGAACGCGTCAAACTCGTTCGTCCGCGAAGGCTTTTTCAGGACCTTGTCGACCGCCGACTTGAGATTCGCATTGAAGGTCTTGAATAGATCTTCGAAGAGCAACGCCAGCAATTGACCGGCGCTTGAAATTGAGTTTGCGTGAGTATCGGAACGAGCGGGGCAATTCGGGTAACACGTACAGCTCCAGGCGTTTGTTACCAACATAGTCACGATCGTCAACCATTTTTTCATCGTCCATGGCCATGAGAACCCGCCGGGTCATGGTTGCGACGAAGATAGCCTTTGACCTAAAATCTAATCCGACGACAGGCACATGGGCCAACACAATCGTCGCCAGCGCCTCTAGTGCCTCTTCCCAGGCTGGTCTTCGTGGGCCCACAACCTTGCGATTAACTTTTACCCTAGATCCAATCCATTCCAGCGCTTGATGGCGAGTGAATATGCCGAGTTTGGCAGCTTCTTCTAAATTTGCAGCGAATGCGCTTTTGTAAGCATCCGTGGTACCGGCTGTAAGCAACAGGATTTCCTTGTCCGACTGAGTACCGAGTGCCTTGAGCGCGATGACGATCGGGACGTCCTCGTGGATCGAGTTGTGGCGAAGATATATCTTTCCCTTTTTGGTAGCTACATAAGTTTTGGACTTGAGCCCGCCGTGAGTCGAACTATAAGAACATGGGCTCCGTGAGGGTCGACACAAGCAAAGATGACGCGTCGAAGCTCACGAGGTGCAGGAAGCCTGGACGACGCCCTTGATGTGATCCGTCTCAACGATGATTCGGTTCTTGCTCAGCTGCTCCTGGACGAGGATGACCTTTTCCGTACCTTTGACGACAAAGTAACCGCCGGGATCGAGCGGACATTCGGTCATGCGGGCGAGTTGTGCTTCCGAACGTCCGGTCAAGATGCACTTGTTACTTCGCAGCATGATGGGCAGACGACCGATGTTTACGTTTGGTCTCCGCACGACGTTCTTGCCGCGCGTATACTGAATCGTGACGAGGATGGGTGCACTGTAGGTGATGTCGCGTAGTCGACATTCGTGAGGGGTGATACTCTTGTCGATGGCGTCTAGGTCGGTGCGGTCGGGGAAGCCAACGTGAATGTCGGTGTATTTGAGCCAGAATCTGGGATCGACGTCCGAGGTGATCTTGTTGTTGGCCTTGACGATGTTCTTGAGGTCGGTATCGACAAAGTAGTTGAACGAGTCGATGTGCTGTTTGACGAGACCTTTGACTTTGAGGAAGGCGGGTAACAAGAGCCATTTGTCCTGTTGGACCAGGAGTGAAGGTGCGAGGTGTGCTGCAGTTCGAAACGAGCGCACCTGGACGTTTTTGATCGGATCTGAGAGACTCAAGCCGCGCCAGTTCGTGCGGTTCAAATGCTGCCATTCCTCATCTTCCATGGCTGACCGGTGATTACGACAGCTTTGGTAGTACCTGTCAGTGAGGCGTGACCCCGAGCACCTCGAGCGGTGGTGTCCATGGGTCTCCAACTTTGCTGTTCAACTTCGCCATATTTATTCAGACATGTGATGAGGCTAGTGCTAACTTTTCTCTTGCATTCAGAATTCTGCAACGGTGATGGTTCGAGCGACTGACACAGTCTGATTCAATGACGGGGCAAGAACTAGTCGCTTAAGAGGGCACCAATGTTCTAGCCCTCGACGTGACTCTTGATCAAACCTTCGTTCCCTGAGCGGCATTGCCACAGAACTGGAATGGACGCCACGTATTACGTTCTCACTGAATGCTACCCCCTTTGGGTAGCATTGAGTCGAGCGAATTGAAAGATTGCCTCGGATACTGGTCCTTTACCCCCACCATTCCTGTAGTAGGAGCTCACAGACCTCCAAATGGCAGCAGTCTCCAGCACTCCGATCTTCTCGCTGGAATATCTCGAGGCTTTGCGCGACGTTCAGTATCAGATGGGTGTGTATTATCCCTGTACGTCCTCAAGCACCACACGCTGACAGTACCGAAAGTGGCCGCGTTCAGTTTCTCGGTCTGGGATGCGTTCTTGACGTTCGAGGATGAGGTGGAGTGCATATGGCGGTAATACACATCCAAGTTGCAGCTACGTCGCTGAGAACTCATTGTTGGCAGAATGCGACGCTGCATGTTCAAATGGTTCTACTTTTATCTCCGTTATTTCATGTTAGCTGCCCAAGTGTAAGTCAGACAGCCACGCTCTATCGGCATCCCGAGACGACTGATGTCATCATAGATTTCACCTGGCTATTGTGCCGACCCTATCGTCGGGTCGCACCCCAGATCTTCTGTGCATGCTATGGTATCGATATGCAGTATTCGTCTTGCATATCTTGATTTGCATGATCGATATTATATTGGCCACCCGAGGTAAGCTCAACAGATCACGCAGGCGGGTCTTCTCAACCTTGTTTCTTTTGGATCAGTTTTTGCTCTATTTAATCGGAGTCGCAGGGTGGGCGTTTTCCTTGCTGGCCTGATCCTCTTACAATGGGCTCTCGCGGGAACACATTTGGTCGAATGTCGTAAGGAAGAGTACTTCGAGGCTTGCATACTTGTTCGCCCACAGTCTGACTTGATAAACGCTCAAACGTAAGCTTTACGCTGTTCCAATGCATGTTACATAAATCATTCACGTGGTACAAGCCTCACTATCGTGATCGTCCAGAGTATCATCATGGGCATGATAATCTTCAAGCATTTCGCTGCGATCAGACTGGGGTGGGGAAGGACACCTCTCCTTTCGCTTCTCGTGAGAGACTCTACAAGTAATTATGTTATTGTGTTTCGTGAGTCACCCTGCAAGCTGTCAATTGAGCATGGCTCAGCGCTGAATCCGAATATAAATGGCACGCTTTAGTACTATGCGGTATCTCTTTGGCGTTGTGTGGGCTCGACGATCTGCGAATTGTAGCTCTTTTCTAGTAAGTCCCACGTGTTCACTGTTCAAAGCTACTGGATTGCTGAGTCGACTGAAGTTGGTCGATATCGTTGTATTCTTCTATCGTGAGTAGGCCAATTGAGCATGAACTGTATGGAGGGCTCAAAAACTCGACATAGGGCTGTCGTCTCATTTTAAATATGGAACGTTTCGCAAGGGGAAATCTCTCGGAAGAAGAAATCCTACTCACGACCCAAATCTCCCTGTATTAATATTCTACCATGTCCCTTGATCGCAGAGACAGTAGTGAAAGAGGTATCTAGGGATGGGCGTGACTCCGAGCACTTCGAACGGTGGTGCCCATGGGTCTCCAGTTCAACTTCGCCCTCATTGGATTAATACCACCGTGTCCACTTTCCAACAACGACTCGTAGCCCTCTCCCAATTCTCCGACCCTCTGGCCACCGAGCGCGCGGCTGCTAACAGGAGTACCGAGGACGCCCAGGAGCGCGTCATCGCGCTACTCGCGTACCAACCGGACGACAAAAAGGAGCTGCGGGAAGACAAAGAAATTAATGATGTATCCTTCAGACGTGCAATGTTGATGGTAACTTTTACCCTGTTGACACTGTTTGATTCGGAATTCTGCAGCGGTATTCATGATGGTTCGAGCGACTGGCATGGTCTGGTTCGATGATGGGCCAAGAACTAGTCGCCCAAGAAAGCACCATGCAGGCAACTGAATGTTCTATGTCATGACCTTTGATCAAACTTTCGTTCTCTGAGCATTACCACGCAACAGGAACGGACGCCACATATTACGTTCTCTGCTATCCCCTTTGGACACCATTCAGTCGAGCGAATTGAAATATTCCCTCGCACACTGTCCTTTCCCCCACTCTCTCTGGAGTAGGAGCCCACAGAACTTTTCAATGACATTAGTTGCCAGCACTCCGACCTTCTCATTAGAATATCTTGACGCCTTGCGCGATGTTCAGCATCAGATGGGTGTGTATTGCCTCTGCTGAGTTACGTCTCTCAGGCATCACACACTGACAGTATCGAAAGTGGCCGCGTTCAGTTTCTCGGTCTGGGATGCGTTCTTGACGTTCGAGGATGAGGTGGAGTGCATATGGCGGTAATACACATCCAAGTTGCACCTACTGTACGTCACCCGGAGCTCATTGTTGGCAGAATACGACGCTGCATGTTCAAATGGTTCTACTTTTATCTCCGTTATTTCATGTTAGCTGTTCAAGTGTAAGTCAGACAGCCACGCTCTATCGGCATCCCGAGGCGACTGATGTCATCATAGATTTCACCTGGCTATTGTGCCGACCCTATTGTTGGGTCGCACCCCAGATCTTCTGTGCATGCTATGGTATCAGTATGCAGTATTCATCGTGCATGTCTTAGTTTGTATGATCGACATTATATTGGCCACCCGAGGTAAGCTCAACAGATCACACAAGGCGGGGTTTCTCAGCCTTTTCTTTTTTTCTTTTGGATCGGTTTTTGCTCTATTCAATCGAAGTCGCAGAGTGGGTATTTTCCTTGCTGGTCTGATCCTCTTACAATCGGCTCTTGCGGGAACACCTATGGCCGAATGTCGCAAAGCAGAGTACTTCAAGGCTTGCATGCTTATCCGCCCGCAGCCCAACTTGGTAAGCGCTCACGCGTAAGCTTTACGCCGCTCCAATGCATGTTACATTCATTTACGTGGTACCTCAAGACTGACTACCGTGACTGTCTAGAGTATCATCATGAGCATGATGACCTTCAAGTATTTCGCTGCGAGTAGACCGGGAACGTCACCTCTCTTATTGCTTCTTGTGAGAGGCTCTACAAGTAATTATGTTATCGAGTTTCGTGAGTCACACCCTGCAAGCTGTCATCGGGTATAGCTCAGCGCTGAATCCGAGTATAAATGGCACGCTTTAGTATTATGTGGTATCTCTCTGGCGTTGTGTGGCTCGACGATCTTTGAATTATGGTTGTTTTCTAGTACGTCTCATTCGCTCAGTATTCAAAGCCACCAGATTGTTGAGTCGACCAATGTTGGTTGATATCGTTGTATTCTTTTATCGTGAGTAGGCCAATTGATCACGAACTGTATAGAGACCTCAGAACTCGACTAGGGCTGTCGTCTCATTTTAAACGTGGAGTGTTTCGCAAGGGAAGATCGCTTGGAAGAACCTATCCCACTCACGACCCGGATCTTCTGCATTGATATTCCACCATGTAACCTTGATCGCAGAGATGGCAGCAGTGAAAGGGGCATCCAGGGATAGCAGGGACCCAGTTCGGCAACAATAATGATGTGTCGGCGCTATGAAACTTTGACAGCGCCAGCCAGAAACAGCTTCATTTCTCTCAAGATTGAATTTGAAGGGATGGGAGTGGACATTCGGTCATGCGAGCCGAGTTGTGTCTCAGAATTCCCAATTAAGGCACACTTGTTACTTCGCAGCATAATAGCAAGGGCACGATGTTCACATTTGGTTTCCTCACGACAGTATTGCTGCGTATACTGAACCATGATGAGGTTTAAATGGGTGCACTATAGGTTATGTCACGTAAAGAAGCCCTTTGGCCTTCCGGCTATTGGCGTTCAAAAGACATTTGTGGGGGGTGATACTCGTATGGATAGCGCCCAGATCGGTGCAGTCGGGGAAGCCAACGTGATGTCGGTGTATTTGAGCCAGAATATGGGATCGATGTCCGAGGTGATCCTGTTGTTGGCTTTGACGATGCCCTTGATGTCGGTGTGCTGTTTGACGAGACCTTTGACCTTGCAGAAGGCAGGCAACAAGATCTCATTTGTCCCGTTGACTAGGCGGGCTGGAGTGCGGTTGCAACCAGCGCACCTCGGTGTTTTTGGTTCTTATTGATCAGATCTGCGAGATCCAGGCTGCGCTGATTTCAAATGTGGTCCGAGCGCTGCCATTCTTCATCTCCAGCATCAACGTTTCAACGACCGTCATCGTTTACTGCGCCGGCAGCCTAGGTAGCAGGACTATACCATGATGATCGGTGACTTTGCACTTCGTCAGAAGGGCATGACCCTGGACCCGAGCAACTCGCGCAGTCGTGGCCCGTGGGTCACGAACTTTCTTTCCTTACCATGTGACACTTTATCTAATTTACGATGCTCCAGCAGCAATGGATCGAGCGTCACAAGTCTAGTTAAAGGATGAACCCGGGGAAGTGATATTGTGAGGCCCGTCTTCACGGGCCGCTTATAAGTTAGGTGCGTGTCTGCAAACGAGAAGTTTGCACCGCTTATTCATTGTTTGAGTCGTTTTTCGATTTGACCTGGACCAACTTTACAATGTTCCATGAGGAAGTAGTATCAGATATGTTACCAGGTGATTTTGCTCAGACATTGCATAGCCCTCGTAAGCAAAAGACCCTGTAGACGCGACGGGCGATGGCGGGCGTCATCCAAACGAGCCTACAGAGCCCCCCGACCAATTAGAGGTCGCAAGGTCGAGCGAGGGTCAGTCAAGTCGAGAGAATGCGCGGAGGATACGGACGAGTACGATGACGAGATGCGTCAACTAGAGAGACCAACCGAGCCACCAGACGTGGCGGATAGCCCATGCACGCGAGATGGCAAGCAGCAAGTCGAAGAAAATGGTCAGCGCGCCCCACAGATCGACAACGACATATCTGGAGATCCCCACAATCTAGATATACCACCCGACAAGCCCACATTGCAACGGAACGAGCCCCCGAGCATCGAGCTCGAGGGGGAGTGGAATAGAAATACGAGCCTCGACATCGTACATACCGGCGACAAATGCATCGGGAGCATCGGAGGGCAACAAGGATGTTAGGAACCGGCCTAAGATAACAAAGAATGCACCAGAACACGAGCACGAACGCTCGAAGCACAAGGAGGAAAAGGCACCTGGTGGAGCTCGAGACGAGCCAGACGACCCGAGCGGCAAAACGGCCGTACCGAGCGATGTCCACAGCGTACTGGAATGCCTTGAAGGCAATAGGCTATTAGGGACGACAGCGGCAGCGTGACGAGCGCGTCGAAAGGAAAAACCTTTTACATGGCTGGGACATTAGCGCCGTCGGAAAGCATAGATTTAGTAGATACTATATAATGTGAGGTTGAATTACCTTTGAAATGTATTTTTTCTTAGTGAATTTGTGCACAGTATAATACCTTAGACGTGACTTAGACAGTCTGAATGATTGAAGCTGGCTACAGTAAAAACTCGTCAAGACGAAGCGGAAAGCGACCACAGAGGCTTATGTAACTATCTTGGGCGAACTTAATTGTTTATAATCGTTTCAGAACTAATACTCAAGTCAATACCAAACAAAATTAATCAAATTGAGGTCTTCCTGATTGGCAACATGGAGTATTTCGAGGCTTGTACTTATGGTTCACCCGCAGAGCAACTGGTTACACACGCACCCGTAAACTTTCCACCTTGACAAAAATTACCTGCATATTGACGTGGTAGCTCAGATACGTTGCTATGGTGGCGAAAGATGGGCCTCTTAGTACATAGGTCATATGACTCATATCTCATGAGAGATACTACAGGTAACTGTGTTAGCATGTTTCGTGAGTCCCCCTATACATCATCTAGCAGAATCTGGATATCAATGGCACATCCAAGTGCTACGTGGTGCCATTCTAGTGTTCTGGACGATATGCGAATTTTTGCTTTTTTCTAGTATGTCTCACGCACGTCTGTCAGTGAAGGTGACCCCGAGCACCTCGAGCGGTGGTATCCATGGGTCTCCAACGTGTTGTTCCAGTTCAACTTCGCCATATCAATTGATGGTATCCATTCAGACGTGCAATGCAGATGCTAATTTTTCCCTTATATTCAGAGTTCTGCAGCAGTAATAGTTTGAGCGACCGATACAGTCTGGTTCAATGAAGGGACAAGGACTAGTCGCTTAAGAAGGCACTATGGTGCGATTCAGTGTTTTAGTCCTCGACGTGACGTTGATCAACTTTCTTTCCCTGAGCATTGCCACGCAACAGGAACAGATGCCCACGTATTACGCTCTCACAATATGCTATCCCCTGTGAACACAATTAAGTCGAGCGAATTGAAAGATTCCCTCGGTACTGGTCCTTTGCCCCCCACTCTCTCTGGAGTATAGGAACTCATAGAGCCCCAAAATGACATCAATTATCAGCACTCCAACCTTCTCATTGGAATATCTCGAGGCTTTGCGTGATGTCCAGTATCAGATGGGTATATTTTGTCCTTGCTGCGTCCGTCAGGCATCACACGCTGACAGTAGAAAGTGGCCGCATTCAGTTTCTTGGTCTGGGATGCGTTCTTGACGTTCGAGGATGAGGTGGAGTACGTATGGCGGTAATTCACATCCAAGTTGCAGCTACGTCGCCGGGAGCTCATTGTTGGCAGAATGCGACGCTGCATGTTCAAATGGTTCTACTTTTATCTCCGTTATTTCGTGTTAGCTGCACAAATGTAAGTCAGACAGCCATGCTCCATCAGCATACCGAGGCGACTGATGTCATCATAGATTTCACCTGGCTATTGTGCCGACCCTATCGTCGGGCCGCACCCCAGGTTTTCTATGTATGCTATGGTATAAATATGCAGTATTCATCATGCATGTCTTGGTTTGTATGATCGATATTATATTGGCCACCCGAGGTAAGCTCAACAGATCATACACAGCAGGTTTTCTCAACTTTTTTTCTCCTTCTTTTGGATCAGTTTTTGCTTTATTCAATCGAAGCCGCACAGTGGGTGTTTTCCTTGCTGGCCTGATCCTCTTACAATCGGCTCTTGCGGGAACACATATGGCCGAATGTCGCAAAGTAGAGTACTTTGAGGCTTGCATGCTTACTCGCCCACAGCCCGACTTGGTGAAAGCTCACACGTAAGCTTTACGCTGTTCCAATACAAGTTACATCAGTTATTTACGTGGTAATTTAAGACTCACTACCGTGATCATCCAGAGTATCATCATGGGCATGACTATCTTCAG
>JBBPLO010000441.1:0-12250 GCA_038089835.1 Retiboletus flavoniger
CTCAGAAAAACCTTCATCCCTGCCCTTGAAAACCACCTCATCACACTAGACAAAAATAGACTGGAAGCCCTTGCCACCCACAAATCTGCCCGAAAACTCATGACCAACTGCTCCCTTCGCAAGTTCTCCCCCTGGAAAGTGGGAGATAAGGTCTGGCTAGAAGCCACTAACCTCCGCCTCCAACTCCCCTCCAGGAAACTAGCTTCCAAGAGATATGGCTCATTCGAAATCTCCCAAGTCCTATCTCCAATATCCTACCGCCTCCGACTTCCCCCCACATGGCACATACACAACATTTTCCATGCCACTCTCTTATCTCCCTATCGCACCTCCGAACCATATGGCACCCCCTTCTTATGCCCACCACCTGACATCATCAATCACAAGGAAGAATATGAAATAGAAGCAATCCGCAGTCATAAGGAACCCTGAACCAAACTTTGGTTCCTAACCTCATGAAAAGGATACCCGAGATCTGAAGACACCTGGGAACCAGAAGCAAACCTGCAACATGCCCCCAAACTCCTTTCCACCTATAAATGCCTCCATTTCCTTTAGCATCTCATTGCCCATCAGACGTCAGTCTCTCCATGAGTATCGCCTGTTGAGCAAACCATATGCCAATCTCTTTCCTCTTCTTCCTTGATGATGTTCTCGTGTTCTTCCTTGATGACCTCCTCCTCGACGACCTTCTCATCCTCTTCGCGATCGCTCTTACGATCACAGTGTGCATTCCCCGCGTATCTGCCTGAGTACGATCGCTACTTGCTGTTTGCTGCCATCCTAGAAACTCCTGCCCTTGCCTGCACGATTGAACTTCACCCTCTCTTTCCTGAAGACAAAGTCACCCACTCTTTGATCTGCACTTACCACACTGTCTCTTCTGCCCTCCGACTTGCTGAATACCTTGTCCCTCAAGACCTACCCCTTCGTTTCACTCTCGCCGAAGCCTCTCATCACTCTCTCTCCACTCTTGCTGCTCATGGATTTGGCTCCTACACTGAAGAACTCCCCACACCCTGATATACCCCACCATGCACAGTATCCTATCCTCTCTCACCATATCCCAACGAGATCATTACATCCAGTCCATCGAACATTTCCTCCTCTCTCAACCAAGAGGACTCTTCCTCCCTATACCTCCACCTCGCTCCTCACCCCTCTCCAGCCGTCTCTCCTCACCACCACCCCCCAATACCCCTACCATTGTAGCGTCCCCCGCACCCTCAGAAGTCAGCTCAGACAAGGAACTCCCCCATCCCTCCTTTCCAGTGACCACTACCCCACGGCTCCTAGTCATGCCTAATGAAACCACCATCATGTCATCTCCCTTTCAAGTCATCCCTTGTCCTGATGCCCTCACCATCCCTCTGGCTTCCTCCTCCACCGAATGCTATGAGTGTCATCACCGTGGTCACTATCAACAGGACTGTGTCTACCATGAATGTCCCCACTGCCATGAATTTGCCCTGGGACACATCGCAGTTCAGTGTCTGCTTTTCCAGTGCAGCTTCTGTAACAACTGGGGTCATATGGACTGATTCTGCCCCCATCAGCATTGTGGAGTTTGTAGTGAGCCTGGGCACATCAAAGCTAACTGTCCATTTGAGGTTGCTTTCCCCTCTCAACAGAGTGCCATCTTCAGACCTGGGACCTTCCTTGGATGAGACCTTTGGGTGGAACAGGATAGTGATTGAGCCTGGAGCTCGAATATATAAGGGGGGTAATATTATGGTTTTGCTCCCTTTTTGTCATATCATGTTGATCATCCAATATGTGTCCATCCTCTCTTATCATGGATGATGTATCCCTCGCATTCGGACCACATACATATTTCTATGTGGACCCTCCTCTCTTTTTCTTCGTCATCTCCCTTTAAATAACACTTACATCATGTCTACTTCTCTGGACTCCCCTCCTAACTAGGTTCTCTTTATGCCTAGTCATCACCCAACCTTCTCCAATGATCTTCCTGATTCTATGGTCCATGTGCTGTCTTCCCTACTATAAATAGACAGCCATCTTCACATGTAATCTCCATTCTTGATCTGTGCAATACTAGCATATAATCTTGAGTCCTCCCAAGTCCCCTGCCAAGTTCTTAGCGACTCTAAGAACTAGACCTTTGCCTTAGTGAATCTAAGGATCATCTTGGAACTCGATTTTCTTGCTAGACATCAGTCTCTTCATGAGTATCGCCTAGCAGTTGAAGCTCCCTCAAGTGCTAGTCCTCTCTTGTATGCTATGTGTAACATCCAAAGTCCCATTTTTCAGTCCGATGTTTTTAGTCCAACATCCAGTCTGGAATTTTTGTTACTAAGCTCTGGACCACTTTCCCTCACTTCTGGACTATGTTTAGAACCTTATCTGACACTTTGTAATCTTCCTGCACACTTCCAGATCCTCTAAAGGGTCATTTTCTCTTGTTTCAGACTTATTCCATTTGTTTCATACATTGTTTAGTTGTACTTCGGACTACTCTGGACTACTTAAACCATGTACCTAGGATTATCTAATCCAGTTTTCCTCCTGTGGATCTCTCACTATCATTGTCTGCTGCCATCCATACTGCCTACTGCCATTCTGCACCATTTATCACTATCCCGCCTATTGTTCTTTACATTTCCGAGCTCGGATTGCTCATTTCCGCAGTCTGGAATCATATATTTCAGTCTGGACTAGCTTCAGACTCATCATTTGCTGGTTAGGACCTCTCTAAAGCTCTCCTACTGACCTTCCTTTGCAATAGAACCCCTTTAGGGATGAACCTATCATACCCTTCTTACTTAAAAGTACTCTTTTAGAGAACTTCACTGTTTTACAACTGGAGTCCACCACAAGTGTTACAATCGTAGATATGCTCTACTCTTTTTCCTCCTTTTCTTTTACTTAGCTAAGTCTCCTTTCGTCCTCTGTCCCCTCAGACTCTAGGTATGCCATTACTGCCTCGTGTACCACTTCCCTGGTTCCTTCCATCCTTCACTGACAACCGGCCTTCTTCAGAACCATTGTATTTTTAACTATGACTCATTATGACTCAGACCCTTATCGGCTGACTCACTCCTTATCTCTGACACTGACACATCCCCTTACGTAACCCTCTTGGCAGTAGTATTTAAACCTTCGCAATACTGCTTGTATTCCTTAAGCTTAGTCTTCTCAAATTCTATGAGTTACTGGACCTTCTTCTTGTCCTCCTTGTCATCAGTATTGACACACTCAGGCTAAGGGTCTTCCCTTGAGTCTCCCTTGAAACCCCTTCGTCCTGATGTAAAACAGAGAACTTGACTCAGAGGACTAGCAGAGAGTAGTCCTGAGCCTGCAGGATGGTTGAAGGAGACGAATATCATCCCAAAGGGGTCCAACTACGAAGAGAAGTCCAGAGAAACCTGCCTGAGTGGGTACTGCCCAAGGAAGAACAGTCCAGAGGTAGTCCAGAAGAAGACTGGAAGTCCAGAGTATAGAAGGTGATGAGCGGGAAGCGTGGAGGACATGATGAACAATGGTGGCGATGGGCCAGAGATGATGTGGATGGATACGGCGGCATGGTGAGAATCCAATGTGAAGGAAACTGGATTATAAAATCCTAAGTACATGGTACTTATAGTCCAGAAGAGTCTGGAAGAACTAATACAAATGTAAATAAATGTGGAGTGATATAAATGGTATGTAGGATTGTATGGAAAGGTCTTCAAAGGACCAGTAAAGAAGGGGTGACGAAACAATAAAGAACCGGTCTAGTATATGACCAGGTGGACTTACTCGGACTACCGGACTTTGATGGATGGGACTGGAGGTGGATGGGACCAGCTCTGGACTGGACAGTGGGTGGAGTGAACGATGGGGATGATAATGCAGTGATGGTAAAATCTGTTGAAATAGTGGTATACAACTGTAGAGACCTATGGATCTCTACACTGAGTCAAGGAATCCCCTTGGACTCTACTTCGACTCCATGGGTATTCCCCAACGAGTAACTTTTGTCTCCGGGTGTAAGGAAAGCCTTCACCTTGTTGTATCCGAAATCCTCTATCGGTGTACTCCCTAAGTCCACCTTGTTCATCCTTCATCAAGGCAGTTACTCACTCAAGAACCCGTCGGTCCTAGCCTGATGTAACAAAAGACTAAGCTTCTCTCTAAAGGCGACTACTAGGTCGATCCTCCTTAACCCCACTCCCACCATCAGCCTGAATGGGGTGATTCCCTGGGCAATGCACCATCATTGATTCCTGAATCCCTACCAAGTGGTTTCTCCCTTGCGACGAAAATGTCGAATGACCCTTGTCTCCTAAACCCTCGTTCCCTTCGTTGCTCGACCACTCCGACAACGACGTCAACCCTACTACCCAAGAAGAACAAGAGGAAACCCTCCAGCTCTCCCACAACCTTTCCACCCAACTCAGTCTTCCATGAGTTCCTACTCCTTCATCTCCCACTCCCACTACCTCACAACCCATCTTTCCTCTCCCTTCCAGACCTAGCCCACACCCGGTGCTCACTGGGTTCCCTCTATCTCGAACATGCCCAATGTTCCCTAGGCCACCTCCAACCCAAAGCACTATGTTCTCTGGAAAGGAACTCCATTTTGGAGCCCCTACACCCTTCGATGGGTCCTACAAAACATCGACACAGTGGCTCCACACTGTCCAATTCTACCTCCTCATTAATGAGGACATCTACGACACTGATGCTAAATGAATCATGTTCACCCTCTCCCACATGACCAAAAGATCAGCCACCACCTGGGCCACTACCTTCTGCCAGAAGTGCACAACCTTTGGCACCATCACCCTAGGAAAACTCTCCAACTTGTCAAGAAGTTCAAAACTGCATTCAAACACCAAGATTCGATCGGTAACACCATTGCCTGGTTAACCACCATGCAAATGACCAAGAAGAAGGGTGGGTACAAACCTGCTCTTACCAAATACATTGCAGACTTCTGCAACAACATGGTTGTCTCCAAGATCGTGGACGATAACGTCCTCATTGCCTATTTCTCAGCAGGACTTCCCCAACTGCTGATGATGAAGATCTACTCAATGGAAAACCCACTGTCCACCGTCGAAGAATGGTACAAGAAAGCAGCCCACTTCCAAACCATGTGGGAACACTCCCAAGAAATCTCCAAAAGAACTTACTGTCCTACTTCGCAACCATCAAACTCCTCCACATACACCCCCTGAAAGGATCCCAATGCCATGGATGTAGATGTCGTCCAAACTGTCAGGAAGCTCACTCCCAAAGAAAGGAAATGATGTATCAAAAAGAACCTCTGCTTCCAATGCTGTCAACTGGGACATTACTCCCTCAAATATCCCACTTTTTCCCAACAGCATCCCACAGATACTGCTCGACCTCCTACCAAGAAGGTGGCTCAGATAGCTGAAGAAGAAATCCCTCATCTTCAAGAGATTGAGGATGACGACAAAGAAGTCGAAGACAAGGAATCCATGAAAGCGGTCTTCCTCCAGGATTTTTAGAAAGGAAGCCTATCTTGATGTTAGCCCCTTCCACTGTAGCATCTGTACTTGTAAAAGTGGTGACTAAATCAATGCATATCTCTGTCCAAGTCATCTGCCCCTCATACACCATGAAAACTGTCGACACCCATGCCCTAGTAGACAGTGGAGCCAACATCTCTTGTGTCGACCAAGAGTTTGTAAACAAACACAAACTCCCCCTCACCAAACTCTGGACCCTGATCCTCACCTGAAACACTGATGGATCTCTCAACCAAAAGGGAGGATTATGCACACCTGCTCCCTCTTTCTCACCATAAAAGGACTAGCCCAAAAGGTCCTTCTTCACATTATGCACCTAGGACGAGATAACATTATCCTCGGACTCTCCTGGCTCCACACTACCAACCCCAACATTGATTGGGTTACCCAAACCATCACCCTGGATGAATCCATTGATCAGTCCCAACTCCTCAACCAGGAGCACAAGAAAGACCTAGCATGACACGACAAGGTCTACACCTTCCCTGTTCATGAACATGACTCTATCCCCATACAGGTTGTCTTCCAAGACCACCTTTGGAATTACAATGACTGGACCACTGAAGATGTCTTCATGAACATGGCCATCCACAACAGATCCATGTTCCATATCATCCAATGTGGATCACACTTCCTCCAGAACTGTCAAATCACCAAGATCACCCAGGTGACCAAACTTGCCAAGGTGGAAGCGCTCAACACTCCAAAAGTCATGCTCCCGGAAGAGTACCAACAATTTGCTTTGGTTTTCTCAAAGGACACCATGGATCACCTTCTGCCAACATGACCCTATGACCACGAAATCAAACTCAAACCTGATTTTGTACCCTCTATCAGTAAAATCTACCTGCTGTCTTCCACCAAAAAGAAGGCAGTGGACAAGTTTATTGACGAAAACCTTGCTGCCAGGAAAATCTCCCCATCTAACTCCCCCCAAGCATCTCCCTTTTTCTTCATTCACAAAAAGAATGGAGGGTTATGCCCCTGCCAAGACTACCAAAAGCTCAACAAAGCTACCATGTGGGATGCCTACCCGCTATCCTTAATCTCGGAACTCATTGACAAACTCTGCAACGTCAAAAAATTCACTAAGTTCGACATTTGGTGGGGATACAACAACATCCAAATCAAACCTGAAGACTGATGAAAAGCTGCCTTCATCACTCATCAGGGTCTATTCCACCCAAATGTAATGTTCTTCAGACTTACTAACTCCCCAGCCACGTTCCAGAGATTTATAAATGATTCCTTCTGTGACATGATCGCTGAAGGATGGTTAGTCATCTACATGGATGACCTTCTCATCTTCTCCCCAGACAATGCCATCCACACCAAACACACCAAATGTGTTCTTCAACAAATGACCGAGCTTGACCTCCATCTCAAACTCAAGAAATGCAAATTTGCCACCAACAAGGTTGAATACCTCAGCATGATCGTCTGACCAGGCCATGTCACCATGGATCCTGTAAAACTCGAAGGGATCTCTAAATGGCCCTTACCCGCCTCTGTAAAGCAAGTCCAATCCTTTCTCAGCTTTGCTAATTTCTATAGGTGATTCATTGCCAACTACTCCACCATCACCTGCCCACTCATCGACCTCACCAAAAAGAATCAACCATGGGAATGGACTCCCGAATGCCAGATGACATTCAAAAACCTCAAGGACTGCTTTCTTGCTTGTCCCATCCTACAGCTCCCAAACACCACTGTCCAATTTGCCATCGCCACTGATGCCTCTAAATTCACCACTGGCAGTATCCTCCAACAACTCGATGAAAACAGAGAATGGAAACCCTGTTCTTTTATCTCCCAATCATTCCTCCCTGCAGAATGAAATTACAACATCCATGACCACGAACTACTTGCAGTTATCTGCACTCTCCAGGCATGGAAACATTACCTTCAAGGATCCCCTTTCCCCATGCAGATCTTCACAGATCACAAGAACCTCACCTACTTCCGTAAACCCCAAGACCTAAACTGCTGTCAAGCCTGGTGGCTCCTCAACCTCGCTGACTTCGACCTGAAGTTCTCCTATACTCCTGCATTCCAACTCGCTGGTCCCAATGCTCTTTCACATCGATCCAACCACGACTCCAAGGAATTGGATAACTCTGATACCACTCTTCTCCCCACAAACCTCTTCATCTCCTCCATCGACACCCTTCTTTCCAAACAGGTCAAAGAAGGCTGCAAAACCAATGCCACCACCCTTGCCACCCTCCAATCCATCTCCACCAAACTCCCTGCATCCTTCCACTCCCGCCTCTCTTTGTGGCAAACCGTTGACAGCATGCTCACATTCAATGGCTGCGTCTACGCACCACCCACTGCCTGCCAGCAGATCCTGGCCAAATACCACGATCACCCATCCGCCAGTCACCCTGGCTACCTCAAAACCTGACAACTCATTGCTGCTCAGTATTGGTGGCCCACCATGGCCACCTATATCAAAAACTACATTGATGGCTGTGCCACATGCCAGCAAAACAAAGCCAATACTGTTACCATTTTTCTCCCTTTTTACCGAACTCTCCTCATTGTTTTCTTTTCTCCCTGGCATAATTGGAGACATCAAACCTCCCTTCGTCCCACTAATGCCTATCTTGCCTTATGTAGTTCCTGCACTATTACTATCACTCATCTCTCCATAGCAAACCATAGTTACACCATGTCTATCTCTTCAGACTAATCCCTCCTTGCTGATTCTCTTATGTCAGCTTGTTCCCCAACATTCCATAGCCTTCTATCTCACTTAGTCACTCTTCTTCCATGGTCTGTGCATTGGTCCCCTGCCTATAAAACCTAGTTGTTTACCACTTGTACTTCATACTTGGTCTATGCAATACAAGCATACAACTTGTGTCACTCCTAGTCTCAATAACCCCTTGAGTCCTTCACCCTTAGTTCTCTCTCTGAGAAGTCGGTCTCTTCATAAGTATTACCTCAGACAGAACAATATCCCTTTAGACCTTTACTGGTACGCTTCGCGTAATAAAAGACCAAGTATATCCTCAGTCCCACCTACCTAGGTGAAGGACCCATCACCTCACTAAAACGTCTTACCAAGTCCTGGAGGAAGAAGACTCTGATCTCCCAAACCTCGCCCAGTATCGACTCCCCTCACGAAGAATCACTGGTTCTAGTAGAACACCCCTCCTCAACCCATCCTTTGCCTCTGGAAGAACCCCATCTCATTCTTCACCCTCAAACCCAAGTCAACCTAGCCCAACCCCATGTCAACCTAGCCCACCCCCTCATCAACCCAGCCCAATTCTCATCTCTTGCTCATCTTCTCCAACCATGCTCTCAGAACTTAAAGCTGCCCTCCCGGCTGACTTCACAGGATCTTCCTCCAATGCATCCTGTTGGATGAAGGCCATGAACGCTTATGTCCTGATCAATGCGAACCTCTACCCAGGGGACCCCGAAAAAATCATGACCACCCTCAACAAAATGCCTGCCGGCCGAGGAGCCTCCTTTGCCGAAGCCTGGTACGACAAGATGGCTAACCCCACCATTATCGTTGAAAAGACCTTCCTAGACTTCACCAAGGACTTTGAAACTACCTTCTTCCCCTATGACGTGAAAGCCACCGCCCGCTTTGAATTGGCAAAACTACACCAGAAAATCACCTGCACCAATGACGGATTTCAACAATACATCACTGATTTCCAGAATCTCGCTGGAAAGTCAGACATCACTGACAAAGCCACCCTTATTGACCACTTCACCTTGGGATTGGACCAGCAAATTACCACCATGATCCTGTCCATGGGAACCATCCCCACCACTATCACTAACTGGGTAACTAAGGCTAAAACCTTCCATGCCCAGAAGATGCAAATTCAGGCACTTCGCACCGGAACTGCCGCCACCCCTTTTTCTTTTAACAACAACCGCATCCCCAAGGACCCCAACGCCATGGAGATCGACTCCTCCATCACCCTGGCAAAGCTAACCCCCACTGAACAAGCAAAATATATCAAGGAAGGTCGGTGCTTCCACTGCAGAACCATAGGCCATGATGCTCGCAACTGCAGGAAAACCCCAAGTTGTCCTCAGAACGTACGAAACACCATGCTTACCACCACCCCCCCACCTCCACCACCCACTGCCCCCACCCCATCATCACCCCTTCAACAATACATGAACTCCCTCCGCACCTAGGGAAAAAATGAGGCTGAGATCCTCTCTGTCCTCAAAATGTGTTATGAGGGAGACGGGGAGGAAGTAAACACCATCCAATTTGCCAATGTGCAAAAAGCTAAGGATTTTTAAAAAGGGAAGCAGCCTCAATGTCTCCTTCCCTAGATTTTACCCATGTACTCATAGCATCACAAGGAAATAGAACTCTTCGTCTGGATGTCAAAGTACAAAACGTCGAAACGTCCGCTCTTATTGATTCAGGTGCGACCGGAAATTTCATCGACCCTCATCTCCTACCAAAAGAAAACTTCCGCCTTGCCAAAGTTCCCCACCCCATTCTCGCTTATAATGTAGATGGGACCCAGAACTCCACTGGGACTATCCGATGGACTACCACAACAAGGGTCTCCCATGGCTCCTTTTCATCCATTGAAACACTCTTCATTCTTCGACAGAAAAGCCCCCAGATTATCCTTGGTATACCCTGGTTGACCAAGTGGAACCCCAACATCGACTGGAAGGAACATACCATTTCTATCTCTATGGCTTCCAAGAGAGTAGAGAGGACTCTTCGTGAGGGCCCTCCTCTGAAGGAAGTTGAAAAAGCAGAAATTTACAAACTAACCATCTCTACTGAGATTGCCCAGAGATCAACACCCCCTTTAACCACGATCCCCAATTTCTGCAAAGATTTCGCAGATGTTT
The DNA here is from genome assembly GCA_038089835.1 of Retiboletus flavoniger. Classification (NCBI taxonomy): domain Eukaryota; kingdom Fungi; phylum Basidiomycota; class Agaricomycetes; order Boletales; family Boletaceae; genus Retiboletus; species Retiboletus flavoniger. The sequence continues at coordinate 10,362 of JBBPLO010000441.1, forward strand.
TCGCCGAATCCACCCATAACATTCTTTCTGCCCATCACCCCTTTGACCACACCATTGATCTCAAAGATTCCTTTGTCCCGAAAATCACCAAGATCTACTCCCTGAACCCCAAGGAAAAAGAATCTCTTAAGGAGTTCATCGAAGAGCATCTCAAGACGGGTCGTATAGTCCAGTCTAAATCTTCCCAAGCCTCCCCCTTTTTCTTCATCCCCAAGAAAGATGGGACCCTTCATCCTTGTCAAGATTATCGCTATCTGAACTCCCATACCATCCGAAATGCCTACCCTCTCCCTCTTATCTCAGATCTTCTAGATGATATGAAGGATGCCAACCTTTTCACCAAGATAGATATCCGTTGGGGATACAATAACATCCGTATCCATGAAACCAACCAATGGAAGGCAGCGTTCATCACCCCCCTTGGACTCTTTGAACCTAGAGTAATGTTCTTCGGGTTCTCCAATGCCCCCTCCACCTTCCAGTCATTTATGAACCACATCTTCGCAGACATGATTGCTGAATGATGGCTAAAGATCTATATGGATGACCTAGGCATCTGCACAAAAGGTTCTCTCCCCCTCTACCATGAACGTACCCGGCGGGTCCTCCATCGCCTGCACGAACACAACCTCTCTGTCAAACTTCCCAAATGCTCTTTCAACTCCCCAACCATGGAGTATCTTGGTCTCGTTATCGGAAATGGAGAAGTACAAATGGACCCCCACAAACTCTCCGCTCTCAAAGACTGGAAACCTCCCACTACCGTCACTGGTATTAGGTCATTCATTGGATTCGCCAACTTTTATCGAAAGTTCATCCCCGATTTCTCCAACATCATCACCCCCCTAGTCTTCCTAACAAAGAAAAATGAAACCTGGAACTGGACTCCCCTTCAGCAAAAAGCGTTTCTTTCTCTCATCTCTGCCCTGTGCTCCGCCCCGGTTCTCGCTCTCCCCGACCCTGCTAAACCATTTTCTGTCATGACTGACGCATCTCTGTCAGCCACAGGGGCCGTCCTCATGCAACCCGATACCAATGGAGACCTTCATCCAGTAGCCTATTTCTCAAAGACCCTTGCCCCTGCTGAGCGAAACTATGACATCTATGACCAAGAACTCCTTGCAGTCATCCTTGCCCTCTCAGAATGGCGTCATCATTTGCAATGCGCTGCCCATCCCACCACCATCATCACCGATCATAAAAATCTTTCTTATTTACGCGATCCCTGTAAACTATCCCAACGACAGGCTCGATGGGCCCTTCTCCTCCAAGACTTTGACATCATGTGGAAAGTCACTCTGGGCACCAAGATGGGACCAGCAGATGCTCTTTCTCGCCGTCATCAGATAGATACCTCCCTTGATAACACCAACTCCTCCATCATCCCCGAACCCCTCGTCATCAACATGCTCGATCTCACCCTCATGGACCTCATCAAGTCTTCCACACCCTCCGACCCACTGGTCATTTGAGCACTGGAAGCCATCTCCTCTTCATCCCCCCTATTCCCTCGGTCACTTGCCTCTGATTGGACCTTCGAAAATGGTCGCCTTTTCTTTCACCATTGCATGTACATCCCACCATCCACCAGATCCTCATTGCTACATACCATCCACTCCTCCCCGCTCACCGGCCACATGGATATCTTCCACACCAAAGCCATCCTCGAACGAGATTTCTGGTGGCCAGGACTAGCCACTTTCATCAAACACTTCATTGCAGGCTGCCTAGTATGCCAACAGAACAAGGTCAACACCCCCCCCCCCCCCCCCCCCCCCCCCCCCCCCCCCCCCCCCCCCCCCCCCCCCCCCCCCCCCCCCCCCCCCCCCCCCCCCTCCCCCCCCCCCCCCCCCCCCCCCCCCCCCCCCCCCCCCCCCCCCCCCCCCCCT
>JBBPLO010000442.1:0-19728 GCA_038089835.1 Retiboletus flavoniger
ACAAGATTTCATAAATTATGGGAGAGGGTGGTAGTTGAGTGGGGGAAAATATCTATGGAAGAGTGTCAGAAAAGGATAGAAAGCATGAATAGAAGGATTTAAGCAGTTATTGAGGCTAAGGGAGGTTGTTATGCGAAGTGTATCAAAGGAGGTCTCAAGGTAATCGTTCAGTTTGAGGCAATACTCACAAAGAGACCGACTTCTCAAGCGAAGGATTGAAGAAACTTAGGATGCGAGAGACTAAGGATGCTTAGGAGTGATGCAAGATATATGCTTGTATTGCACAGATCAAGTATGCCTTACAAAAGTCATAGCTAAGGGTTTTTATAGGAACCGGACCAGCGCACAGACCAAGGAAGATGAAAGAACAAAGGAGAAGAAATGTGACTAAGCAAGAGAGAAACTGATGGAAGACTAAGGAACACTAGCTGATGTAAGAGAATCAGCGAGGAGAGATTAGTCTGTAGAGATACTCATAGTATAGCTATGATTGGTTACATGGAGACGAGCAAAAGAGATGGTAGAGGAACTAACTATCATGAGATATGCACAAGAGAGACATCTAGATGACTGTCATCTCCAGTTGGTCCAAGAAGAGAAAGCAGAGATCAACAATATGCGATGAAAAGGGAGAAAAACAGTAACATTACCTCTCTCGTACAATTGAGCTCTAGGCTCAATAACCAATCCCTGTCGACCCCAAAGGTCAGGTAGAGGATGAGGGGGAGGGACTGTAGATCGCCATCTGCTGCGAAGGGGTAGCATGCTCAAACGTACAGTCGTCGATGATGTGCCCAGGTTGAGAGCAAGTTCCACACACCTGAGTGGGGCAGAATTGATCGCTATGTCCCCAGTGATGGCAGTAGTCGCATTGAGTAGTAAGACATTCACGGACAAGGTGGCCCGGTTTGAAGGTGCGACAGTTGGAGCATTGGTAGGTGGAACAGTCCTGTTGGTAGTGACCCAGGCCAGAACGGTGAAAGCACCGGGTGGTATCAGTTGCTAGCGGGAGATGGAGTAAGTGATGGCGAGGGAGGACATGGGTTGGGGATGAAAGGACATTGCCAGAGGAAGTGAAAAAGATGGTGGGCATGAGGGGAGCATTGGCAATAAGTTCGTCAGAGGTGGACTCGGATTCGGACTCATCAAAATCTACAGTAGTGGGAGTGGAGGTGGGGGCAGGGGAGGAGAGATGAGATGAGAGCAAAGTTGAATGAGGAGGGGGTACCGGAAGAATGACATGATGAGGGCGATTAAGTAAAAGGTTATCTACAGATTGGGTATAGTGGTCGTGCTGGTCCTGTGGGAGGGACATATAGATTCTGCGGAAGGTGGGGTAAATTTCCAGAGGGGGGAAGGATTTGACATAGATATGGAAACCATGATGGAATAGGGCCAAGAGGATGTTACAAGAGATGTTGGTGAGGGAGAAGTACACAGCTTGGTCTGGGGAGGGGCTAGCCCAGATCATATGAGCAAGACGAGATGTTCCATGGAAGGTTTTGATGAGGTCCTGTGTGGGATAGTCATCATTGAACATTTGGTCTTGTTTGATGAGGAGGACTAGAGTGGGAGTGTCTAAAATGTCTGCATAGAGTTCGAGGACGGTGTATTTGGGGAGGTAGGCAGGGTAAACATTGCAGGTGCGAAGGGGAGAGATGCATCCCACAAGGGGAGAGGCTGCGATTGAAGAGGTTAGGAAGGACATGATGCACGAGGGAGGAGTAGTTTGACTTGGTGTTGGTAAGAGATACTCACGAAGAGACTGTTGATTACCAGCACCAAGTTCAAAGGTGATGGAGCTGTTTATAAGCAGATAGGAGGCATGAGGAATGGTGGAGATTGCTCTCAGGTTCCCAAGTGTTTTTGGAAGACAGATATCCTTTCCATGCCATGAGGTATTTACGGCTATTGGTGGGGCCTTTGTGCGCTAAGATAGCTGAGACTTCATATTCTTCTTCCTGATTGACAAGGTCAGGTGGTGGAGTAGAGAAGCTGGTGCCGAAGGCGGCAGTGGTATGATAGGGCGATAAGAGTGAGGCATGGAAGATGTCATGGATTCTCCAGGAATGAGGAAGGCGGAGTTGGTATGATAAGGGTGATAAGACTCGGATTATCTCAAAGGGTTCTAGCCATTTGGGGGATAGTTTCCTAGAAGGGTATTGTAGTCAGAGATTGGTAGTCTCTAGCCAGACCTTATCTCCGACTTTCCATGGGTTGAACTTTCTCCAGGAATGAGATATCATTAACTTCTGGGCAATTTCATGAGCGGCGAGGGCTTCTTTTCGGGAGGAGTCCAGAATGGAGAGTCATTCTTCGAGAGCAGGGATGAAGGTTTTTCCGAAGGGTGGGAAGGATTGAGGTTCATATCTGTAGAGTAGTGAAAATGGGGATTTCTTTGTGGAGGAATGAGGGGTGGAGTTGTGGTGGAATTCGGCAGCGGGGAGTAAGGAGGACCAAGAGTTGAAATTGTTGGCACAGAAGATTCTTAGGAATATTTCAAGTTCTTGATTGGTCCATTCTGTTTGGCCGTCAGTTTGGGGGTGGTAGGCAGAGGATAGACGGACGTTGTATTTGAGTAGTCTAGCAAGCTCGAGGGCGAAGGCAGAGGTGAACTGTGGGCCTCTGTCAGATATGACTGAGTCATAAAGACCAAATTGTTTGAAGACGTTTTCATAAAACAGTAGGGCTACTCCGGCAGCATTGATGGTTTTGGAGCAAGAGATGAAAATTACCCCCTTACTAAAGCCATGGTTGACCACAACCATAATCGAGTCATGGCCATTGGAGGGAGGGAGATTGGTGATAAGGTCTACCGAAAGCTGTCAGAAAGGGAGGGGGGATGAGGAAGCAATTGGAGACAAAGGTGGTCATGTGGGGTGGGTATTGGGTTTGGCCTGTTGGCATGTAGGGCAGCCATGGATGAAGTGTCATATGAAGGTGGAAAGTCCTGGCCACCAGAAGTCACATTCGAGGAGGGCTTGGATGTGGAAGGTGCCCATGTGGCCAGAGAGGGGTGATGAGTGGATGGAATGAAGGAGAGAGGACTGCACAGCAGGTGGCACATACATGCGATTTTGGTAGAAGAGATGACCATTATCAAACGACCAGTCAGATAGGGAAGAGCAAGGGAATAGGGGTGAGCCAGAGGAGAGTGCAGCGAGAGCATCAAGAATGAGGGAGTCTTTGGTGGAGGAAGATTTGATGTGGTCAGCTAAGGAAAGATCTAAGGTGTTGATGACGATTGGGTCAGGGAGGATGGAGGAATTGAGGTTGTTGGAGGTGGTGTCAATGGAATCGCACCAAGATAGTGCATCAGCAGGGCCCATCTTGGAACCAGGAGTGACTTTTCAGAGGATGTCAAAGTCTTGAAGAAAGAGTGCCCAGTGTGCTTGTCAGCAGGATGGTTTTCAAGGGTCGCAGATGTAGGAAAGATTCTTGTGATCAGTGATAATAGTGACAGGGAGGGAAGAGCCTTGGAGGTACTGGCACCATTCTGTCAGGGCGAGAATGACAGCGAGGAGTTCTTGGTCATAGATGTTGTAGTTGTGTTCCACCAGGGCAAAAGTTTTGGAGAAGTAGGTGATGGGTTGGAGGTTGCCATTGACATCGTGTTGCATGAGGACTGCCCTGGCAGCGAGAAGGGAGGCATCAGTCATGACAGAGAAGGGCTTGATGAGGTCTGGGAGGGAGAGAACTGGAGCATGACAGAAGGAGGAGATGAGGGTAGAGAATGCACGTTGTTGGAGGGGTGACCAGAGCCAGGGTTGGTCCTTTTGGGTTAGCAGGGTAAGTGGGGTGACGATGTTGGAGAAGTTAGGAATGAATTTGCAATAGAAGTTAGTGAAACCAATGAAGGATCGGACACCTTTGATGGAAGTGGGGGGTTTCCAGTTGCGGATAGCAGTGAGTTTGAGAGGATCCATGTGGAGCTCCCCATGACCGATTATGAGTCCTAGGTATTCCATAGTTGGCGTGTCAAAGGAGCATTTTGTGATTTTCAAGGATAAGTTGTTTTCTCGTAGTCATTGAAGGACTCAACAAGTTCATTCATGATGGAGGGTGAGGGTGCCTTTCATGTGGAGACCTAGATTGTCCATATAGATTTTAAGCCAATGTTCAGTGATCATGTCTGCGAAGATGTGATTCATGAAGGCTTGGAAGGTGGAGGGTGCGTTGGAGAAACCGAAAAACATGCAGGTGGGTTTGAACAGTCCTAGAGGGGTGATGAAGGCGGCTTTCCATTGGTCAGTTTCGTGGAGGTGGATGTTGTTGTAACCCCAGCAAATGTCCATTTTGGTGAAGTAGTTGGTGTCCTTTATTCCGTTGACTAGGTCGGATATGAGGGGTAGAGGGTAAGCGTTGCGGACCATGTGACTATTGAGATATCAGTAGTCCTGACATGGGCAAAGGGATCCATCCTTCTTAGGGACAAAGAAGAATGGGGAGGCCTGAGGGGATTTTGACGGGACGATGCAACCAGTTTTGAGATGTTCATCAATGAAAGACTGAAGGGCGATTTTTTCAGCAGAGTTCAAGGAGTAGATTTTGGCAATCTTTGGGTGGAAGGTGTCTTTGAGATTGATGGTGTGATTGAATGGGTGGTGGGGTGGAAGTTGGTTGTGGGTGGATTCGGCAAAGAGGTCGGCAAAATCGGAACAGAATTTTGGGATGAAGACATTGTTCCTTTTGGAGGCAATGGCAAGTTCAGTGGAGATGGTGGTCTTGTTCACTGATTCTTCGAGAAAGCCATTCAGGGGAGGATCCTCACAAAGAGACCTCTCGACCCTCTCAGGCGATCTGGAAGAGAAGGTGAAGGTTCAAGTTTTCCAATCGATGGTGGGATTCCATGTGGTTAATCAAGGGGTACTGAGGATAATTTGAGGTTGTTTTTGTCAAAGGATGAAATGTTTTATGGGGAAGGAGAACAAACCACAAGTGATAAGTGTTTTTGTAACCCAGTTGATTCGTCCAGAGCGATTTTCTGATCCATCTATGTTGAATGTGAGGATGGGAGAGTGAAGTCATTGGAGTAGAAATTGTCCTTTAGGGAGGAGTCGAGGGTCAATGAAGTTTCCAGTTGCACTGGAGTCGATTAGGGTGGTGGTGTTGACGGTTTGTTGCACAGTTACTTTGAGACGTAGAGTTCTATTGTTTGGCAAAGCTACTAGTACATTGGGAGGAGAAGTAGACATCAAAGCTACTTCTCTTTTCAAAAATCCTTTGCTTCTTGGATTTTGGCGACCGTTACTCCATTAACCGCTTCTCCCAGGCTTTCTTTGGGATCTTCCTCATAACACATTTTGAGGACAGAGAGGATTTCTTTCTCATCCTTTCCTCCAGTGCGAAGGGAGTTGACATAGAGTTCTAAAGGGGAGTTTGGCTTTGGGGGTGGAACAGGGGGATGAGTGGTGACGATGGGGGCAGTGGTGGTGGTAGCACGGACTTGGAAAGTTCAAGGAGTACTGGTGGTAGGGTTATTGGTTTTCCAGCAGTTTCGAGCATCATGGCCTATGGTTCAACAGCGGAAACATCTCCCTTCCTTGATACATTTAGCTCGTTCGGTTGGTGTGAGTTTGGCTAGGGTGGTGGTTGTGTCAATATCCATAGCATTGGGGTCTCATGGAGTTCACTGGTTGAAAGAGAAGGGGGTGGGGTTGGTGCTGGTTCGAAGTGCTTGAATTCTCATTTTTTGGGCATGGAAGGCTTTCACCTTGGTTACCCAGTCTGCGATGGTGGTGGGGACTGTCCCCATGGATAAAATCATAGTGGTGATTTGGTGATCGAGTCCGAGAGCAAAGTGGTCGATAAGGGTGGTTTCATCTGTGATCCCAGATTTTCCTGCAAGATTCTGGAAATCAGTGATGAACTGTCGGAATCTGTTGCTAGTATGGGAGATTTTTTGACAGAGTTTGGCAAGTTCGATGCGGGCGGAAGCTTGGATGTCGAAGGGGAAGAATGTAGTTTCAAAGTCTTTGACGAAGTCGGTGAAGGTTTTGCCGGTGGTGATAGTTAGGTCAGCCATTTTATTGTACCAGGCTTCCACAAAGGAGGCTCCTCGTCCGGTGGGCATCTTGTTTAAGGTGGTCATGATCTGCTCTGGGTCTCCAGGGTATAAAGCTTGGTTGATCTGAAAATAGGCCTTCATGGCTTTCATCCATCAGGAGGCATCAGAGGGGAGACCAGTGAAGTCTGCTGGGAGGGCAGCTTTAAGCTCGGAGGGCATGGTGGGTGAGGATGATCTGGACCAGTTGATCGGACTAGGGGTTCGGGATGGGAGGAGGCTGGGTTGACAAAGGGGTGGGCTGGGCTGACAAGGGGATGGGCTGGGCTGACAAGGGGGTGGGCTGGGCTGACAAGGGGTTTGGCTGGGTGGTATGGGCGATGGGCGAGAGGGGGTTCTTTCTACGAGGGATGGATCTAGTGGGGTTCAGCTGGAGCCAGCAAGTCTTCGAGGAGCTTGGTATCTGGTGAGGTCTGGAAGATCAGAGTCTTCTTCCTTGGGTACTTGGTAAGATGTGGTGAGGGTTTATAGGTCCAACACCTAGGTAGGTGGGACCAAGGAGATACTTGATCTTTTGTTATGCGAAGCATATCAAAGGAGGTCTCAAGGTAATCATTCGGTTTGAGGCAATACTCACAAAGAGACTGACTTCTCAAGCAAAGGATTGAAGGAACTTAGGATGCGAGAGACTAAGGATGCTTAGGAGTGATGCAAGATATATGCTTGTATTGCACAAATCAAGTATGCCTTACAAAAGTCGTAGCTAAGGGTTTTTATAGGAACCAGACCAGCACACGGACCAAGGAAGACGAAAGAACAAAGAAGAAGAAATGTGACTAAGCAAGAGAGAAACTGATGGAAGACTAAGGAACACTAGCTGATGTAAGAGAATCAGCAAGGAGAGATTAGTCCGTAGAGATACTCATAGTATAGCTATGATTGGTTACATGGAGATGAGCAAAAGAGATGGCAGAGGAACTAACTATCACAAGATACATGCAAGAGAGATGTCTAGATGACTGTCATCTCCAGTTGGTCCAAGAAGAGAAAGCGGAGATCAACAATATGCAATGAAAAGGGAGAAAAATGGTAACACCCTCAGCCTGAACTCCTTCATCCCACCCCGGCCACTCCATCCACTGTCTGTCATCAATGTGGTCTATGAGGTCATTATCTTCAGGACTGCCCCCAACACTGCTGCAGCCACTGCCACCTCTACACCCCTAAACATCTCACAGTTCAGTGTTCACTTTTCCAATGTGGCTACTGTGACAACTGGGGTCACATGGAACACTTTTGCCCCCATTGCAACTGTGGAATTTGCCATGAACCTGGGCACATTGTCAGTAACTGTCCATTCAAGGTCCTATCTCCCTCTCAGCAGGGCTCTATTTTTGGACTCAGTTCATCCACTGGAGGACCCTCTTCATAGAGACAGGTCATTGATTGAGCCTGGGGCTCAATTATACAAAGGGGGTAATGTTACAATTTTTCTTCCTTTTCATCATATTCTCCTTGTCATACACTCTTCGTCCATAGTCTCATACTACAGTCAATGCATTCCTCAAGTGTGCACCACCTACCTTTTTGTTGGCAGACCTTCCCTGATGTTTCTTACCTATCTCTTCTAGATTACCTTCCTAGTGACTCCTTCTTCAACGGACTACCCTCCTAACTAAGTTCTCTTATACTTAGTCATTCCCTTGTTCCTCATCCAATTCCTAGTTCTTCCCATGGTCTATGCACAGGAGTTTCTCTCTCTATAAATTACTAGTTGCAACTCATGTACTCTCTCCATTCTTGATCTGTGCAATACTAGCATACCATCAATTACCATCCTAGTCTCTCCAAAGACCTTAGCAACTCTAAGGCTGTCTCTGCCCCATTGCTCTGTCTTAGTGATTCTAAGACATCTCAACTTGTAGCTTAGGATCAACTATCATACATTGGTCTCTTCATGAGTATTGCCTGATAGCTCCCCTCTCTCAAGTCCCAGCCATCCTCGTGTGCTATGCATAACATTAAGCATCTCTAGCTTGTCTTAGTGACTCTAAGACAACTCTCAATCTTTCATCCAGGATTAACTGTCAGATGTCGGTCTCTTTGTGAGTATCACCTGATAGCTATCCTCTCTCGAGTCCTAGTCTCTCTTTGTATGCTATGCATAACAGTTTCTGTAACAACTGGGGCCATACTGACTACTTCTGCCCCCATCAGCATTGTGGAGTTTGAAATGAACCTGGGCATATCATGGGTAACTGTCCATTTGAGATTGCTTCCCCCTCCCAGCAGAGCGCCGTTTTCAGGCCTGGGACCTCCCTTGGGTGAGACCTTTGGTTGGAACAGAGTTGTGGTTGAGTCTGGGGCTCGAATATATGAAGGGGGTAATGTTATGGTTTTACTCCCTTTTCACTGGGTCCTGCTACTCATACAATACACATTAATTATCTCTTTTCATGGACAGTGAATACCTCATGTCTGAACCACATACCTGTTTCTATGCAGACCATCTTCTTTCTTTCTTTGTCGTCTCCCATTGAACAATGCTTACATTACAGTGAGCAACAAAACTGTTGCAATGTTTGCAACACTTGGACTGTGAAGCGAATATTGTTACCGTTTTTCTCCCTTTTCATCGCATACTGTTAATCACTTCCTTTACTTCCTGGACTAACTGGAGATGTCAACCTTCCCGATGTCTTTCCAATACCTATCTTATCATTGTTAGTTCTTCCACGTTCTCTCTCATCCGTTTACATGTCGCCAACCATGGTTACATTATGAGTATCTCTACAGACTAACACCTCCTTGCCGACTCTCTTATGTCAGCTAGTGTTCCACTACCTTCCATCAGTTTCCTTTCCACTTAGTCACTTTTCTTCCCTATTGTTCTTTCCCTTTCCATGGCCCGTGTGCTGATCTCACCTCTATAAAACTCAGTAGTCGTTACCACTGTAACTCATACTTGATCTGTGCAATACAAGCGTATTTCTTGCATCACTCCTAGTTGCCCTTAGTCTTTAGAAACCTAAGTCCCTTCAATCTTCTGTTTGAGAAGTCGGTCTCTTCGTGAGTATCGCCTCAAACCAAATGATTCCCTTGAGACCTCCTTTGATATGCTTCACGTAACAAAAGATCAAGTATCTCCTTGGTCTCACCTACCTAGGTGCTGGACCTATAAACCCTCACTGTGTCTTACCAAGTACCCAAGGAAGAAGACTCTGATCTTCCTGACCTCACCAAGTATCGATCACCCTGAAGACTCACTGGCTCTAGTTGAACCCCACTAGACCCATTGTTAGTGGGAAGAACCCCCCTTCGCCCATCACCCACACCACCAAGTCAAATCCCTTGCCAACCCAGCCCACCCCCACATCAACGTAGCCCACCCCCTCGACAACCCAGCCCACCCCCATCCCAAACCCCCAGTCCAATCAATTGGTCTCAATCATCCTCACCTACCATGCCCTCCAAACTCAAAGCCACTCTCCCAGCAGACTTCACTAGCCTACCCTCTGATGTGTCACGATGGATGAAGGCCATGAAGGCCTACTTTCAGATTAACCAAACCTTGTATCCTGGAGACCCTGAACGAATCATGACTGCTCTTAACAAAATGCCCACCGGATGAGGAGCCTCTTTTGCAGAAGCCTGGTATGACAAGATGGCCGACCTAACCATCACCACCGGAAAAACATTCCCAGACTTTATCAAAGACTTCAAAACCAGCTTCTTCCCCTTCGACGTCCAAGCCTCTGCCCGCATTGAACTCACAAAGCTTCACCAAAAGATCTCTCACTCTGGCGATGGATTCCAACAGTTCATCACCGACTTTCAAAACCTTGCAGGAAAATCTGGAATCACCAATGAGACCACTCTCATTGATCATTTCGCCCTTGGACTTGACCACCAAATCACCACCATGATCCTATCCATGGGGACAGTCCCCACCACCATCGTAGATTGGGTAACCAAGGCAAAGGCCTTCCACACCCAAAAAATGAGAATCCAAGCGCTTCAGACCAGCACCAACCCCACTCCCTTCTCCTTCAACCAATGAATCCCACGAGATCCCAACACCATGGAAATTGACGCAACCACCACCCTAGCCAAGCTCACTCCTACTGAATGAGCCAAATGCATCAAGAAAGGGAGGTGCTTCCACTGTCAAACCATTGGTCACGACACGTGAAACTGCTGAAAGACCAACAACTCCACAACTACCACCCCGCATACATTCCAAGTTCGAACCACCACCATGGCTGCCACCACTCCCATCATCACCACTCGATCCCTAGCCCCACCCCCTAAACCAAACTCCCCTCTAGAGCTCTATGTCAACTCTCTACACACTGGAGGAAAAGACGAGAAAGAAATCCTCTCTGTCCTCAAGATGTGCTATGAAGAAGACCCCAAGGAAAGTCCTGGAGAGGGGATCAATGGGGTGACAGTCGCAAAAATCCAAGAAGCAAAGGATTTTTGAAAAGAGAAGTAGCCTCGATGTCTGCTTCTCCAAATGTACTCGTAGCTTTACTGAACAATAGAACCCTGCGTCTCAAAGTTACTGTGCAACAAACCATTGACACCACCACCCTAATCGACTTGGGAGCCACCAGAAATTGCATTGATCCTCGACTCCTCCCCAAAGGACAATTCCTACTCCAACAACTCTGCTCTCCAGTTCTCGTGTTCAATGTAGACGGGTCCAAAAACTGCTCCAGACGAATCAACTGGGTTGCTAAAACTATCATCACCTGTAACTCACTTTCATTCCCCACCGAACTCTTAGTCCTTTGACAAAAACAACTGCAAATCATTCTCAGCACCCCCTGGTTAACCACTTGGAACCCTGTTATCAACTGGCAGACTTGAACCTTCACCTTCCCTTCTGAATCACCAGAGAGAGTTGAGAGGTCTCTTTGTGAGGATCCTCCCCTGAATGGCTTTCTCAAAGAGTTGGTGAATAAAACCACCATCTCCACAGAACTCACCCTCACCTTTGAAAAACACGATGTCTCCATCCCAGAATTCTGCTCTGATTTTGCTGATGTTTTCACCGAATCCACCCATAACTGTTACGATCCACGGTGGATCGCTCCTTTCCTTTTTCTTTTTCCTTTACTTAGCTAAGTCCTCGTTCCTCCTTATCTCGTATCTCGGACTTAGGAACTCCATTCACACCTCGAGTTCCACTTCCCCAGTTCCTCCCCTCCCATCTTATCTCGGAACTGTTGTATTATTAGAACTGACTCGTTGTGACTCATCCTTATCTACTGTGGATGACTCACTCCTTATCTCAGACTTACTAGAAGTCCATTACCTCATACCTTGGCATCTGTACTTATATCATGCTCCTCGCCCTGTACTTTTCCTCAGCTTAGTCTACTCAATTCTACGAGCTCTAAGCCGCTCCTCGCCCCTCTTGTCGCTGCCTGTTATCAGCACACTAAGGCTAAGGGACTTCCCTAAGACCTTCACTTTGAACCTTCATCCCGGACTTAAGGGAATCCCCCTTGAAGTTCACCTGCAGGTCATTTGACATTGCTTCCCTTCAAGCTTTCAACCTTGAAGGCGTGTCTCCGAAGACTTCTGTCGGAACATCCTGTGTATCCTCCCTCGTCTTTGCTTCACACTGAAGCTCACTTTGAGTCCCCACTGGTATTCCACAGCCCAGCATAACAATAACCAACTACCCCCCCATCGCCCATTTGATCACACCATTGACCTCAAAGATACTTTCCACCCAAAAATTGCCAAAATCTATTCCTTAAATCCCGCAGAAAAAATAGCCCTCCAATCTTTCATTGACGAACATCTCAAAACCAGTCATATTGTCCTGTCAAAATCCCCCCAGGCCTCCCCATTTTTCTTCATCCCAAAGAAAAACAGATCCCTTCGCCCATGCCAAGACTACCGCTACCTCAATAGCTACACCATTCGCAACACATACCCTCTATCTCTCATATCTGATCTGATTGATGAAATGAAGGATACCAACTACTTCACCAAGATGGACATTCACTAGGGCTATAACAATATCTGCCTTCGCGAAACCAACCAATGGAAAGCTGCCTTCATCACTCCTTTAGGGCTATTTGAATCCACTTGTATGTTCTTCAGTTTCTCCAACACACCCTCCACCTTCCAAGCCTTCATGAATCACATCTTTGCAGACATGATCGCGGAACGATGGCTCAAGATCTATATGGATGACCTGGGCCTCCATATGAAAGGCACCCTCACCCTCCACCACGAATGAACTCGTTGAGTCCTCCTACAGCTGCGGGAAAACAACTTATCCATGAAGATCTCTACATGCTCCTTCGACATGCCGACCATGGAATACCTTGGGCTTATAATCAGTTGTGGAAAACTCCACATGGATCCCCTCAAACTCACCACTATCCACGATTGGAAACTCCCCACCTCCACCAAAGGGGTCCAATCCTTCATCAGTTTCGCTAACTTCTACCGCAAATTCATCCCCAACTTCTCCAATATCGTTGCCCCACTCACCTTGCTAACGTGAAAGGACCAACCTTGGCTCTGGTCCCCACTCCAACAACATGCATTCACCACCCTCATCTCCTCTTTCTGCTCTGCTCCTGTCCTCTCCCTCCCCGACCTCACCAAACCCTTCTCAGTCATGACCAACGCCTCTCTTCTTGCCGCTGGCACCATCCTTATGCAACACAACATCAATGGAGACCTTCAACCCATCACCTACTTCTCCAAAACCTTCACTCCTGCTGAAAGAAATTACAATATCTATGACCGAGAACTCCTCGCGGTCATCCTCGCCCTAACTGAATGGCACCAATATCTCCAAGGGTCTTCTCTCCCAATCACCATTATCACTGACCACAAAAACCTCTCCTATATTCGCGACCCTCGAAAACTCTCCTGTCGACAAGCCCACTGGGCCCTTTTCTTACAGGACTTTGACATTCTCTGGAAAGTCACTCCTGGATCCAAGATGGGCCCCGCTGATGCTCTATCCCAACACGATTCCATTGACACCACCTCCGACAACCTCGATTCCTCCATCCTTCCTGACCCTGTCATCATCAATGCCCTTGATATCTCCCTAGCAAATCACATCAAATCATCTTCCGCCAATGACCCCCTTGTCCTTGATGCTCTCACCACTCTATCCTCTGGCTCACCCCTCTTTCCTTGATCCTCCTTATCCGACTGGATGTTCGACAATGGCCACCTATTCTACTGAAACCACATGTACGTTCCACCCGCTGCACAATCGTCACTCCTCCACTCCCTCCATTCTTCACCCCTCTCCAGACATATGGGCACCTTCCACACCCAGGCCCTCCTCAAACATGACTTCTGGTGGCCAGGACTTTCCACCTTCATCTGCCACTTCATCCATGGATGTCCTACCTGCCAACAAGCCAAACCCAATACACACCCCACACAACCACCTTTATCTCCAATTGCTTCCTCCTCCCCCCTCCCCTTCCAACAGCTTTCCGTAGACCTTATCACCGATCTCCCTCTCTCCAATGGCCATGACTCAATCATGGTCATGGTCGACCATGGCCTTAGTAAGGGGGTAATTTTCATCCCTTGTTCCAAAACCATAGACGCCACTGGAGTAGCCCTCTTATTCTATGAAAACGTCTTCAAAAGATTCGGTCTCTATGACTCAGTCATCTCTGACAGAGGCCCCCAATTCGCCTCCACCTTCACCCTCTGTTACAATTTTCTTTCCCTATCATCACTTTCTCCTAGTAGTACACTTTTCTTCTTTGATTTCTTACCAAGGACATTGTGTCTCTCAGGCACAGGAGGTGTACCTCTTTATTGGAGGACCCTCTACGCTATCCCTAGCTTGCTTTCCATAGGACTCCGTCATTCTGCCATTACCTTGGACTTACCTCTCCTAACTAAGTTCTCTCACACTTAGTCATATCCTAGCTTTACCTGGTCTGCACGTGGGAAGTCTCCTTCTCTCTCCAGCATATAGTTCTTACCCTCCTGTACTTCCACTCCCCATTCTTGATCTGTGCAATACTAGCATACCTTCTTGAGTCATCCCTCTGCTCCTCTGCCCTAAGTAACCTTAGTGACTCTAAGGCCAACCCCTAGGTCCTAGTCTCTGCCAGACATCGGTCTCTTTGTGAGTATCGCCTGCAGACAGTCCCTACTGCCCTCGAGCCCTCTTTTGTATGCTACACGTAACAAAAGATCAAGAATCTTCTCGGTCCCACCTCTTCAGGTGAAGGACCTATCCCAACCCCACCACGTCATTCAAAGCCCCTGGAAACAGTGACTCCGAACTCCCTGATCTCACTCAGTACTGCTTACCCTCCAGATGAATCGCTGGATCCAGCCAGACCCCACTCCTCAACCCATCCTTCGCATCTTCTCCAAAGGGACAAAGACCAAGCAATCCCACTCAGCCTAACCCACCCCCATGTCAACCCAGCCCACCCCCACGTCAACCCAGTCCACCCTCACATCAAACCAGTCCAATCAACTTCTCCCGCTCGCCCTCCCCAGTCATGCTGTTACGACTGAACCATCCAAGATGAGGCGGAACAAAGGTGTCTGGACTAGCATACTGGGGGAATGCAGCAGAACTGTCCTGGCGGGTTCTACTACCACGAGAGACGACTCATGGCTTTCGAAGGCGAGTGGTGGCGAGAGGCAGAGCCTCAAGGTAAGCCCAGAGGGCTTCAAGGACTAAGGCGACCAGACGGGAGATGGTTATGATATCGAGTTCAATGGTCAAAGTGAGGAATACAAGATAGTCATACTATGCTTATATACTGGTGCTAAGAGTGCACAGACCATATAATATATATGGGTGCGAGTCATGGCTAGATAAGAGTCCATGAGGAGCACGGAGAGATCTATGTATAGAAGGGAGACAATACATCGATAAGCAGGCATACCATGAGGAGCATATGATGGCTGTCTAGGCCGAAGGGGCGCATAAGAGCATGCAGGGATAGCCGATGGCACGAGGAGTGCCGAGACAACAGAGAGGTGATGGCCGTCGAGGCCAAGGGAACAAGAGGAGATGTGCGAGAGCATGTAGGTATAAGCGAGGGCACAAGGAGTGCCAAGGTGACGAATAGGGAATGGCCGTCTAGGCTGAGGGGACACATAGTAGACGTGTGAGCTAAGATAGGGGCATGGGGAGTGCCAAGATGCAGAATAAGGGTACATGTGGGAGGGATGCGTAAGCTAGGAGCTAGGGAGTCTGCGGAGGATACCGGGACACGACGATAGAAGGGGACCGGAATACACGGGACGAGTACCAGTTGATAGCGAGACGCAGGTAAGGCGTAAGCATCACGTGGTGAGGCGCGTAGGTCACAAGGGATGAATGGTCACGTGAGGATCACGTGGAGGGTCCTAGAGCGGATGCTGGAGGGAGGCTCGGAGGTAGCCAAGGACTAGGGGTAGGACGAGGGTATCTCTGAGGTGAGGGAGACCGGAGGTCACGTGGAGTCACGAGGGTCATGGAGATCCCATGATAGTCATGAGTGACTGCAAGGGTCACGTAGACACGACAGAGGGACGCGGTGCCTGAGGTAGCCAGGGCTGGGGTTAGCTAAGGGTTAGCTAAGGGTGACTGATAGATGAGGGGCTAGTAGCACCAAGGGGACTCAGAGGTAGCTGAGGGCTAAGGCAAAGGGGGACACGGGGACTCCTACAGTGGCTAAGAAGAGAGGGTACTCTCCTGTAGGGTCAACAAGGACGCGGGGATGGCGGAAGGAGGCGCATGGACGAGGGACAAGGACACATGACGAAGGAAAAAGGCTAGGGGCATATGTGAGTTGTAACACATGCCTTCAGAATTTAAGGCTGCCCTCCCCACTGACTTCACCGGATCTTCCTCCGATGCCTCTCGGTGGATGAAGGCCATGAAAGCCTACTTCCAGATCAATGCCAATCTCTACCCTGGAGACCCTGAAAAGATCATGACCACGCTCAACAGGATGCCCACAGGTCGAGGAGCATCCTTTGCAGAAGCATGGTATGACAAGATGGCCGACCCCAACGTCACCACTGGGAAGACCTTTCTCGACTTCACCAAGGACTTCGAGACTACCTTCTTCCCATACGATGTGAAAGCCACCGCCCGTTTGGAACTGGCCAAACTTCGTCAGAAAATCACCCACTCCCACGATGGGTTCCAACAGTACATCACTGACTTCCAGAACCTCGCAGGGAAGTCCAACATCACGGATGAGGCCACCCTCATCGACCACTTCGCCCTAGGACTCGATCAACAAATCACCACCATGATCCTGTCCATGGGGACCATCCCCACTACCATCGCAGACTGGGTAACAAAGGCCAAAACCTTCCATGCCCAGAAGATGAGGATCCAAGCCCTCTGCACTGGAACCACCCCCTCTTCCTTCTCTTTTAACAACCCTCGCACCCCCAGCAGAGACCCCAATGCCATGGAAGTGGACGCGACCACCACCCTAACCAAACTCACTCCTGCCGAATGAGCCAAATGTATCAAAGAAGGACAGTGCTTCCACTGCCAAACTATCGGACATGACGCCCGCAGTTGTAAGAAAACCACTGGTCGCCCCCAGAACGTATGAACCACCACCCTTGTCCCACCCCCCCCATTGCCCACACCCTTTACCCCCACCTTACCATTCCCCCTCCAACAGTATGTAAACTCCCTTCACACCTCTGGCAAGGACGAGACAGAAATCCTTTCTGTCCTAAAGATGTGCTATGATGAGGACAAGGAGGAAGTAAATGCTATCCAGTTTGCCAACATACAAAAGGCGAAGGATTTTTAAAAAGGGAAGCAGCCTCGACATCTCCTTCCCTAGATTCTCCTCATGTACTCGTAGCATCACAAAAGAATAGAACTCTTCATTTGGATGTCAAAGTACAAAGCATCGAAACCTCCACCCTGATTGACTCCGGAGCAACCGGAAACTTCATCAACCCTCGCCTCCTACCTCGAGGGAACTTCCATCTAGAGAAACTCCCTCGACCTATCCTAGCCTACAACGTTGATGGAACCCTGAACACATCTGGAAATATTTGCTGGACCACAACCGCTCTCATCTCCCATGGTCCCTTCTCCTCTGTCGAATCTCTCTTCATCCTACGGCAAAAGACTCCACAGATCATCCTAGGTATGCCCTGGTTGACCAAATGGAACCCCGACATAGACTGGAAGAATCGCACTCTCTCTATTCTGCCGTCTCCCCAGAGGGTTGAGAGGACTCTCCGTGAGCACCCTCCCCTGAAGGAGACCGAGGAAGAAGAGATCTACAAGTTAACCATCTCCATGGAAATCGCCCAGAAGGCAACACCCTCCCAAATCACAGTCCCTGAATTCTGCAAGGACTTTGCGGACGTCTTCGATGAATCCTCTCATAATGTCCTCCCGGCCCATCATTCCTTCGACCACACTATCAATCTCAAAGACTCCTTCGTTCCCAAGATCGCCAAGGTCTACCCGTTGAACCCTAAGGAAAGGAAATCCCTTAGAGAGTTTATCGAAGAACATCTTAAAACTGGCCATATTGTCCCATCAAAATCCCCACAAGCCTCCCCTTTCTTCTTCATCCCAAAGAAAGATGGGACTCTCCGCCCATGTCAAGACTATTGCTACCTAAACTCTCACACCATCCGGAACGCCTATCCCCTACCTCTCATATCCGACCTCCTAGAGGACATAAAGGACACAGACCATTTCATGAAAATGGACATCCGGTGGGGATACAACAACATCTGAATCTGTGAATCAGACCAATGGAAAGCGGCCTTCATCACCCCCCTTGGACTCTTTGAACCAACAGTGATGTTCTTTGGATTTTCCAATGCCCCCTCCATATTCCAGTCGTTCATGAATCACATCTTCGCAGATATGATCGCAGAACGCTGGCTGAAGATCTACATGGACGACCTTGGAGTTTGCACCAAAGGCCCCCTCTTCCTCCACCACGAATGCACCCGACGAGTCCTCCTCCGACTACATGAACACAACCTCTCAGTCAAGCTATCCAAATGTTCCTTTGACTCCCAAACCATGGAATACCTGGGTCTCGTCATCGGGAAAGGAGAGGTACAGATGGACCCCCACAAACTCGCCACCCTCAAGGACTGGAAACCTCCCACCACCGTCACGGGTATCAGATCATTCATCAGATTTGCCAATTTCTACAGGAAATTTATCCCCAACTTCTCCAACATCGTCGCTCTCCTGGTCTTCCTCACCAAGAAAAATGAGACTTGGAATTGGACCCCCCTTCAGCAAAAGGCGTTCCAATCCCTCATTTCTGCCCTCTGCTCCGCCCCTGTCCTCACTCTCCCAGACCCCTCAAAACCATTTTCCGTCATGACTGATGCCTTCTTGTCTGCCGCCAGAGCAGTCCTCATGCAACCCAATCCCAACAGTGATCTCCGCCCCTTAGCCTACTTCTCCAAAACCCTAGCCCCAGCCGAACGCAACTATGATATCTATGATCACAAGCTTCTTGCAGTCATCCTCGCCCTCTCTGAATGGTGGCATCACCTGCAAGGCGCCAAACACCCCACCACGATCATCACTGACCACAAGAACCTCTCCTATCTACGCGACCCACGTAAACTCTCTTGACGACAAGCTCGATGGGCCCTCTTCCTCCAGGACTTCGACATCATCTGGAAGGTAACCCCTGGCACTAAGATGGGACCCGCAGACGCCCTCTCCCGGCGAGATCTCATAGACATCTCCCTCGATAATATCAACTCCCCCATCATACCGGAACCCCTTGTGATCAACGCCCTGGACCTCACCCTCACCGACCTCATCAAATCCTCCACACCAAGCGACCCACTAGTCATTCGCACCCTAGAGGCAATCTCCTTGTCATCTCCTCTATTTCCCCAATCACTCACCTCAGACTGGACTTTTGAAAACAGTCACCTATTTTTCTGTCAACGGATGTATGTCCCACCATCTGCCAGATCCCCCCTACTACATACCATCCACTCCTCCCTGCTCTCTGGTCATATGGGCATCTTTCACACCAAATCCATCCTAGAATGTGACTTCTGGTGGCCTGGGCTCGCCACCTTCGTCAAACACTTCATCATGGGATGCCCCACATGCCAGCAAAGCAAGGTAAACACACACCCCTCACACCCCCCCCTCCTACCCATCGCTTCCACCTCTTCCCTACCCTTTCACCAACTCTCCGTCGATCTCATCACTGATCTCCCACTATCCAACTCCTTTGATTCTATCATGGTCATGGTCGACCATGGCCTTACAAAGGGGTAGTACTCCTCCCCTGCTCAAAGACCATTGATGCCGCTGGAGTAGCCCTCCTTTTTTTCCACAACGTTTTCAAATGGTTCGGTCTCTATGACTCAATCATCTCTGATCGAGGCCCCCAATTCACCTCAGCCTTTGCTCTCGAACTCGCGCACCTACTCAAGTATGACGTTCGCCTCTTGTTACAATTTTATTCCCTCATCATCGTTTCCTACTATTTGTACATTTCTCTTCACTAGTTTCTTACCGAGGACGTCGCGTCCTTTGGGCACAAGAGGTCTATCTTGTCATAGGAGGCCCGTCTATGCTCTCCTTAGTGTGCTTCCCTTGAACTCTCCCTCCCTAGGATGTTCCTCTCCTAACTAAGTTCTCTCATACTTAGTCGTATCCCTGTTACCTACTTGATCCACTTGGTCTGTGCGCGGGAAGTCTCTCTAGTATATAGTCTTACATC
>JBBPLO010000444.1:0-19715 GCA_038089835.1 Retiboletus flavoniger
TGGAAGAGGATAGCGCCACTCGCTTTTAATGTCGGACCAAGCATTCTCCGAGTTGAATTCGTAAGGACACAACTGAATTTCTTTCTCAGGAAAGGAAGGACGCTCAGTACATAATACGTCCATACGTTCGCATCGGAAGAATGGTGAAGAAAAAGCATGGCGTTCATTTTAAAGACTGTCAAAGGTCCTGCACTAGTCACGTACGTATCAAAGCATCCAAGAACTCGAAAACATGCAGCAGAGTGAGGAAGAGGCCATAATCAAAACCGGATGTGTTCGGGCTCGTGTTCCGCGGATGGGACAACGTTACCCTTGTCGTCGAGCGGCCAGAGCGAGTTTCTGAAAAAGTTGGTCGGATCGTACACCTGCTTTAGTTCACGGAGCCTCTTCCAGTTCTCTCCAAAGCACGCCATGACGCGACCGGGCAGTTCATGTCTTCCTAAGAACTGCTCACAGAATTGGGACACCTCCACATCATCGAGCATGAAAAGGCTTACACTGGGTAAAGGACCACCGATGGTGACAGGGGCGAGCGTTTCAGCAATCCACTGAATTCATGTAACGTATTGTGAGAAAGTGGCGGAGAAAGAAAGGAAGTTATCACACGTACTTCCTCGGCAGACTGAACACAACGAGGATCCTCAAAGTCGATGTCCCATTGATGAAGTGCAGCTACGGTGAACGCCGCCTGACGTTGTGACTTTGGCAAGCAACTGTTTTCAAAATCTACTAGGGCCCCGCCAGCGAGTTCAAAGAGCCAAGCTGTCCATGCATAACGTTGCCGTCAGCGGAGTCCATTTCAAAATTCCAAGTTAGAAAGTTACATACTGCAGCCAACAGGGGTCTGGGAGAACTGGAGCACCGTTTTGTTGACGATATTATCGGGAAGTGAGTTGATCAGCGCGGAGCGAATGAACCACTTGTTTCCCGCTGCGTAGATGGTCCTTTAGTGCCCTTCCACACTGAATGTTGAAGCTAATGACATACCATTGCCTCTCAGCACTTGGGCAACACTATCTTGTTGATGCAAAAAGGATTTCTCGTCCACCTCGTTTAACAAACAACGTTCGCCATCCCAAGACGAGATGGTCTGAAGAAATTCTTGTCCTTTGACTTTAGGCCCGACATAGCACATCTGGATAACGACGAGGGAGTCTTGGCCGGCAGGGCCCGCCGTAAGGAGAACGTTTGCATAGAGCTCGCGCGGAGCGCCCTTGACACAGTCACGAAAATGCTTGATGAGGGACGGCGCAGTTGCTCGGTGAAAACGACTGTGGAAAAAAATGAAAACCGGAATCAGTGTCGATAAATAACCCTGATTCTCACTAGATGAGACTGCCAGCGAACACCACAGGAACAGGGAAGGCTTTCGCTTTATATCGTGTAACGACGCCAAAGGCCGGACCAGCCCCGCGAAGCGCCCACCAGAGATCTAAGCTGCCGTTAATGACCTGGACGGACACGACGGCGGGCGGGCTGACCTGGATGTTCTCTCTCGCTAGTAATCAAAATGCGCCCATCCGCAAGCACCACTTCAGCCTCGACGAGGTTGTCGATGCTCAGTCCGTGAAGACGGCCAAGGAAGCCGAAACCTCCAAGGAGCATGACAGCAGAACCAACCGGATGAGCGGCGCTGGAAATAGGTCATTTAGACACATCCTCCTGACGTTTCAGGTGAGGGTACTCACAAAGGAATGTGGTAGGGCACAGCGCTACGTCCACCTGCCAAGGATTGCGCTTCCAAGGGGTTGTTGGCACAAAATCGATCGACTTCCTTTTGTCTCATTCCTGCACCAAAAGTAACATAGGCGTGCGAGTGAATAGGAGTTGCATAGGTGAGCATGTTTTGTTCGGAGGCGAGGAATGCGGGCGAAGCAAACATTGAACTGGGTAACTGCCATACGAGTCGGGATGTCGAGGGTGCGGGCGGAGGGTCCTGAATCGGGCCATCATCAAGATATCCAAACGGATCTGCAGCCACTGATGGGGAAGACGCCAGCGACTGGGGAGGTGGAGGTGGGGGAGATACCGACGGGAAGGTCGGTGACCGTTTGAAAGCGCTTTCGAGGGGCAATGCTGAAATACCTTGGGTAGGTACCGTGGAGCCGGGGGAGGCCTGAAGCGAAGCGTCGCCGCTCTGAAGAGAGGCATCCGACCTTTGCCGATTGGTTGAACGGAAAGGTTGGAAACCCCCGGGATGTAAAAACGTTTCGACAAACTGGGAAGACTCAGAGTATATACGGAGCTTCGTGTCATCATCTCTTCGACGTCTGCCACTCGCCGCAATATCCGAGCTGTTCGCCGCCGCTCTTTTCTTGCCTTTGCTGCCGTGTGGCGGCATGTCTCTGATGCTCGTAAAGGTTCCATCGTCGTTTGGTGATTCGATTTCTGCCTGGACTATCTTGCTAAGATCGACGATGATGTCTCCACCAACGGCCCAGCCAGCTGTACCATAACCGCCTGCTTTGATGGAAATGGCGAGAGAGTGGTTTTGACAGAAGAAGATGGTTCTGGAAGCGAGCATGTGGTGTCAGAAGCGGATGCACGTGTTCCCGATGTATGCTTGCGACTCACTGGCTGACGTCTTGAGCATCCAAGGGGCATGCAACGGCCATGGCGGCGACCTTGACGTCGCCGTTAAACATCTTGGAGTAGTCTACGAAACTACCGGACATGCAGGAGCGAAGATGAAGGACATGACCAGTCACTTACTTGGGATCCGTTGAGAGATAGACATCACCGCGTATTGCAGCGGAGAGCTCGGCGAAGAGCTTAGGGGAGAGGCTAAGGGGGAGAGTCCGAGTGTTTTCTTCAGGCATGATGGGGATGAAAAGATAGCAAAGAGGGAATAGCGTGGAATGCAGACAGACGGTGGTCTTTTAAAGGGATGGAGGACTCCCTGATCGATAAAAGGGCGACCGATATCATTATTTTTCTATTCTAAATTATAGACCGCACCTTCCGAGGCACCCGGGTGAACCGATTCATGTGTTCACCGTGGCTCAGGGCAGAAATGAAAGTCACAGGGATTATTATCACCAAACTTCTTGATGCGCTGCGGTGCAGACGAGGCGGTGAAGGCTAGCCCAAGATTATGGTGATGCTGGCATGGGCCGGATGTGGTAAACCTGGAAAGTCCATCAGAACATCCAATGGGTAACAACTCGCACATCTGGCGGGCCGTTGTCCCCGTTGCGCGGCTGGCCAGCTCGAATTCCAGGATAGATTCCGTCCCACTTGGGCTCTATCCCTAACTTCACGTTAGCTAACGTATCTGACACACCTTGGCTTGTGACTCATCCCAGGAACCCATGATTTGAACACACCCCATTGCTCACTGTGCGCAGGCCCCGACTGCACCAGATTACACGCTCCACGGGCAATCTCCACCCCACTCCACACCGCCGATGGGTGCCACGAAGGTGTGTTACTATCACCCTCAAATTCTTGGGTACCTATTACTGCGGGCCCCACCCGTCGACAGCGCTTCTGGGAGCGAACCATATGCAGTGGGCAACATCATGGTGGTGCAGGTTCACGCCGCAATCACCGAGGTCGTATTTACGGTAACAGGTCTCTCCTGTAGCGCTCCACGAAGATTGGCGCTTTGGGATTCGAATCTATGGTGGCGATGTCCAGCTGACGTCGTCGGTGCGTCACTTCTGTTTCTCGCCCCAACACACCACCTAAACCACCCCAAAGATTTGGAAGCACTCCTTGACAGAATGAAAATCACGTCGCAACCCTGGCGGACACCAGAACAAGAATAGCACGCCCTTGCTTGTGTTATCGGGCTCCACTCTCATTCTAAGTAGATCTGGTTGAAGTCCTGTGGCTTAGCCGGCCCCGATTCTCATGCAGGTATTAGGGTGATGCCGCCGTCATCAAAAAAAAAATTTCCATACTCCGCGGAATCAATACTAAACAAACAACAGAAGCATGATGATGATTTACATCTTTGATCCATCTTTCCTCAAATATCTTCCTCACGAGGGGCTACCGATACGGCCAATGGCAGTTGAGAACCGCGTTCAAGTTCACCGTTGACCATTGGAACCATCACTAGAGACAGCTCGCGGCTAATCCTTGCAGCCCGATCCGTCATCGTAAACTCAAACTTCCCAATAGTTTCCACAAGGAACGCCTGGATCTCGATCACGCTGTTCGGGGATTGCTTAGTATCTTTCGTTTGCAGTGAAAAAAGGCTGCGTACGCAAAGCGCCACCCCAAGCATCCGCGGACGCCACCTAGGAATGTCATCCTATCATTTTTTGTAGAACAAAAAAAGGGTGTTGGAGTCGATCCCTGAATGATATGCAAGTACACCTCACAAGTTTGAATAGACACCAATGGAGATGGATTTCTTTCCACTCGCCACACCATCCAGCCATCGGTCAGGGTTGAATTCGTGTGCATCTTCGCCCCAAAACTGTGTATTACTGTGGGATATCGGCACTGATAAGCGATGGAATACAATCAGAAGGGGCACGACTGACCGATTGTAGGCCGCGATCGAAATCACAATCCGCGTTCCTTTTGGAACGATAATTTCACTGACCACTTCACCCGTTTCCGTGGTAATTGGTTGTGAAAGTGGAAGAACATCATTTCTACTGGCGACACGGTGGACATGAGGTACCACTGCGTGATACCGTAATCCTTCCTAACGAAGAAGGTATACAATCAGTCAGAGCAACACACGCCAAAGGAGTGGCGAACAGTGTACCTTAATCACAGCCGTAGTGTAAGGCATCACATCGAAATCAGCCATCGTGAACTGTGTATCACCGCGTGCTCGGATAGCAGCTTCCGTCTCACGGATCTCAGAGCGAAGTCTGGACTGCATTTCGGGATACCGCGCAAGCTCCAAGAGGATCCAGCTCAAGGAGTTTGACGTAGTTTCATGCCCCGCAAACATAATCGTGCTGACGATCATTAGGTGAGCGACCGGAAGTAAAGATCGAACCATGTTGCATACCGCATCTGAGCCAATAGTTCCTCTTCTGTCAACTTGTTCTTTGCCTCCGTGTCCATGTTGGCCTTGACTGAAGGGCAGTTGGCAACATTAATGGGTGACATGGACATCGCCTACCAAGCAAGCTGAAGATGTCCCGGTTCTCCTCTCCTGCTAACAAGCTCTCGGCTTTCTCTCGAACCAGATCCTTTGCTACCTCTGTGGCCGTCTTTTTCATTTCCCGCGCGCGTTCAAGCCGAAGATTCGATCCGTGATCACTGAGCCACTCGAGTATCCATGATGGAACGTACTTTGAAGCTGTCTGTACGAAAATCTGTTGTGCAGGGGGACGTCCGAAAATATCACTCCTGAGAACACAAAGTCACATGGCAGTCCGAAAGGTATATCCGCGAGAAAACCGACAGCATATTGTTATACGTCCTGGCCAATGGGTGGTCATCGTTGTGGATGGTGCCGAATTGGACATCGAATGCAGCTGGTGGGGGGTTTAGGGGTCTATTCGTATCGCATGGGAACAGCCACATACCTTGGCCAATTGCATCCAGCGCTGCACGGGAGACCCAAGTTGGGATATTGATGACGGCTTTCTGATCGCCACTGCTCCCAATGATTTCCATCCATTTAGTGCACATCTACATTGCAAGTAAGATCGGTAAATGCAGGCGGGAGTTGGCATGCATGAACGTACAGATTCAGCACATCCCTGAAAGACGCTCAAGAAGGCTTTGGACTCTGGAGCGCCAAACCCTGGGTGAAGAATCTTCCTTTGACGCTTGTGATCTTCGCCTGTCAAACCTTTCATCAATAGAGATCTAAACGATCGAACACGTTGCAATACCGTCAGCCCAAGTGATCCCCTTTCCAACTATCATTCGAGAAATAACGCGGAGATTGTGTTGTTTCGGATAAAGGTAGGCAGACGCGTTGAGCATCCATTGGAGTGCTTTCGGGTCGGCGACCAGAAGCTGTTCCCCCTAAAAATCATCGAGGCATCGAATCAGACACCAGCATGACCCATGTGATCGATTGTACTTGCTCCAAAGACGGTCTTGAAGCGCACGACGTCCCCGTAGAGGCGCTGCCATTCAAAGTCGGCTTCACCGACTGGACGTTGGAACAGCTCGAGCAGATTTCCTGGACGACGTCAAGGGTGTGGGGAGCAAACACAGAAGAGGGGCCTACCAAGGACGAACGAAGATGACCTAGGGCCACGGATCTTGGACAAAGAAGGGCGAGTGAGATGCTTAAAGAAGACATAGATAAGAGCGAGGGCTGTCAAGCCCGCTGCCACGACGCTAGAGATCATGGTGAAAAAGCAGTATGAGCAAACACGGGTGCAAGCTGAGGGTTTATGAATGGCCCCGTGTTCCCTCATGACAATGAGAGCATGATGCAACTGAGGATGCCAGCCGATCCATCGGACATTTCATTTCTCAAGGAAGTCAGAAGCGGCTCCAAGAGCCACCGTGGCATAATTCTAGCAACGTAGCTAGAGAGATCGAGCGGCTAAAACCGGGAGAATTACTTGGTGTCATAGCGCCTTACATCTTGGGGTCAGGAGACCCGACTCTGAAGGTGACTCTCGGTCGAAATGATCGCATTTATAGTCGCGTGGGTTCCTGCTGCACGAGGAATAGACTTTCTCATGCCTGAACTGGAGTCTGGCGGTAACCAAGTTCTGTCGGCCGTGATTAGTGTTCAAGGTCTTGGCCGTACTAAGTGGAAATGATGTCAATGAGAAAGGACGGCAATGCCGTTCAAAAACACGCTGGCCGAGAAGCGACAGAGGCATCAGGAGGACAGTTTATTACGTTACGGGTTAACGACGGCCATTCATGATTGGAGGACAGGTGGGTAAAAAAGGAAATTTAGGGTCACAAAACGACCCTTACTGGGTGGCGGACTGTGTGCAAAGAGAGACGATGCCTGCTTGCTCGTCCGTCGGGACGCCCCTCTCCGAGGATCGGGGCCGGGCCATCGGGCAGAGCGATGTACAGTACGAGTAGGGGCAGGTGAGGGAGCGGTGGGTAGCGGTTTCGAGCCTGCGAAAGCTCTCATCAGGGGGCTTGCCGCTACCCCGACCGCTGCCCATCCGAGTCCATTTAGGGTTCAGCTACCAATCTTAAGCCCTATCGAGGGAGTTGGCCAGGCTCGCAGGGTGCGAGGGCGCGGCCCCGGATAGATTGGTTGCATGGCAGGGTGCACAAATGGGGAGGAGGAAGGCTTCCTGCTCGAAGAAAAGGGTGGAAGATAGAGAAGAACTCCCACATGTGGTGCTGGCATCTGAGGCTCCTTCGGGCACCCGCTTACACCTTTGCGCTGCCATGCGGTCCCCACGTTGGCACATGCCAGCATGGGATCGCTCTTCGCCATCCATAAGACGGGATTCGATGAAGCGACACAGATGGAGGGTGCAGGAACCAGCCGAGTATGAGAGCATCCCTCGAAAGGACCCTCTGATCTCGTGGTGAATGCTGTGGGTCCTCTTGAGGATCGAGATATGTCCTGGTCTCGAGAATTGATGGTCTGGACACTGGAGGAGCGTAAAATAGGTCGTCATCACCGTTTGGTAAGCATCTACATATGTACGTACTTTGGCGCTGGACGTTGTTGGATGTCAGGTCGGAACGTTGACAAGCAGTGTGGTCGTGTGTCACTTTTCGCCACATCCATCGTTCCAAACGTCACGCACGACAACGACCACCAGTAGGGTTCACATGGATTTTCTTTCCCAAACCTACATCGCCCTTCGAGGGCCGACCGGCGCGCCGCAGTCACCGACAGACACGATCGCCAAGCTCAGCGACAGGCTCTCTCCATCGACACTCCTGGCAGACAGACGCGCTGCAGTTTTATCGCTCAAAGGCCTAACCCGGGACTGCAAAGCAGAGGTCGGCGAAAGAGCCTTGCCCGGCCTCATACAAGTCCTACAAAACGACGCGGAAATCGATGCGGACATTGGGAAAGCCGTCCTCGAAACACTCCATCATCTGTGCGAGGCGGACGAAGCGTCGAAAGAGCTCGGCCTCAAGCATACTGACCACTTTCTCGCCAACGAGCAGGCAACGCATACGTTGTTCACCCTTCTCGGCGACTCGCATTTCTACATTCGATATGCGACGCTGCAGCTTTTAGCAACTCTCCTTCAGAACAGGCGGTCGGCGGTTCAGGGTTACTTTCTTAGGGCACCTAATGGGGCGCCCAGCGTCATATCGGTATTGGAGGATAAGCGTGAAATCATACGAAACGGTGAGTGAAACCACCTCTTTGAATGCCAATATCGAAATCGGATTGCTTGTTTCCCCATGCTGACGAGGATACCCCTAGAGGGTATCGTCATGATACAACTCTTGACTTCACAAAGCCCCGACATCCAGAAAGTCCTTGCTTTTGAGGGTGCTTTCGAGAAGTTCTTCAACATTGTTACTCAGGAAGGAGGGGTCGAGGGTGGTGTCATCACTCAAGATGCACTGCGGTGTGCGGATGGTTTGTTGCGTTTCAATGCTTCAAATCAAGTATGTATTTCATTCTTCATTGACTAGCGATACTAAGTTACACAGAGTTACTTCCGTGAAACATCACTACCGGCCCTCCTGTGCTCTTTGTTGCTCTTTCCACCGAATCTTCAACTGCAAGATTCTCCTCCCCAGGAGTTTGCGTTGCAATTTTGGGATCAGCAAAAGGCCGCCAACGTAGCTCTCATCGTCGGGATCATGGGTATGCTGGTTGGTTCCAAGGGCAGCAGCGTCAGTTTGATCCTTATCGTCCTTCCCTCATCTCAACTCATCGCACTCTAGAATCAAGAGACGATGTTGTACGTCCGATGTTTTGTGGAGCTTGCGCTCGCCTCGAATGCACCTACTCCCGTGAAGACTCAGGTAATCACCCCCTTGATCGAATTCCCTGATCTCATGCCAGATAGGCTCTGCGTTTACTTCCCAGTAGTCTTGCATTCCCCTTCTCTGAAGTCGTTCTGACGCCATACATGCCCGTCCCCGAGACAAACGGGGAAGAGTGGGATAGATTAGAGCCTGCATCTGCGCTCGACGTCCTCGTAGAGCTCGCCTTGCATGGAGAGTACAATGGTATGTTCGGTGACAGACGACTGAAGGATACCCTCGAACTGCGTGGGGCCGCTCTCAATGTCTTCGATGTAAGCCCTCCATCTTGGTCCTCGTCTCGTTGATTCAAAATATTCCCAAGAACTTCGTTTGCAAAGAGGAGATTAAGCAAGCGATCATCCAAGGCATGCTGCCTCCGGAAAGTGCGCTTCCGCTCCGGGACGTTCTACCAGGTTCATCGCATTAACCCTCATCACAGATTCAAAGTCACCTCCGATGGTTTTCCCACTCCTGCATGCCTTGTGTATCCCGCCCAGCTCCCCGCTCAACGTAATGAACGTTACGACGACCCACTTTGCCACTCTCCTCTTCGCGCATTTACTTACATCTTCTCCGCGCTGCAAAGCACTGGCACGATCCATCAAACCCCCTTCGGCTCTCTCACCTTCTACACCCAGTCAAGGCCAGTTTTTCGTACCAGCCGATAACGCACCGCCACCACCCGGTGTCCCGGAGCCGGATGATGACGACGCACCACAAGGCCTTATACCACTCTTCACCGAGAATCTCTCCCTGTCGTTCTTGTCGAAATCGCGGGTGGATGTCGCGAACGAAAGGGAAGTGAGGGAATGGGAACGGCTAATCGTGGGGTATCTTTGTTTGCTCGCACAGTGGCTCTGGGAGGACCCCAAGGCCGTTAGGGAGTTCCTCGAAGCTGGTGGATTGGGCGTGGTGAGTCGGCATACATATTCGTTTGTGCTCGGCTCACAACCCCCCCCCCCTTTTTTTTTTTTTTTTGCCATGCAAGCTCGTGGAACCTATCAATCAAAACTCGGAAACCGAAAGCCTCGTTCCTGGTCTCTGCGCGTTTCTCCTAGGTTTATGCTACGAATTCGATCGCGAACCTGGTGAGATAACACGGTGGGTGATCATTCATTTGACGTCCCTTTTCGTTTATTCACGGTGCCTATACATTTGCTGTGTCACTTGGTTTTCACTTGCCTACAGATCGACGATTCATCCGATCATTTCTCGGCTCGGCGTTGATGCGCTGATCGGTCAGATGACGCGTTTCCGCGAAGACGATCGGTTTAAATCTGTCACTCCCGAGTCGATGGTCGTGTCCTTCCGGACGTCGGACGGCGCTGGCATGAACCCCAACGAGCAAGAAGGCGAGATCTGGTTCGACTGGGCCTTTGTTGATTTCTGGAAATCGAACCACTGTGAGTGATGACTACCGGTCGTGTCAGAGATGGACTGATGGATTGACGGGTGGGCCGGGGGGCGTTGTATGCGGCGTTGCGGGACTCAGATACGGTACAGCGTGGGTTGAGCGCGGATCCGAACGTGTTGTCCTCTTCAATACCTTCGTCTTCGGGTACGTTTTTTTTTCTCTTGGCGTCGTCTCGGACGTGCATACCGTTCTCTGACGCTCTCGTGTTCTCCCTGCCTCTTTCTTTCTTTTTTTCGGCACCGTAGGCCCCAGCGCGGAGTCTGCCATGCTGATCAGTTCGCTACGCGACGTGATCCGCACGCAAGCGACCGAGATAGACGCGCTCAAAGCCCAGCTCAAGGACCTCGCCGCCAGCTCTTCTACACAGGTACGCGTTCTACGCTCCCGTGCTTTTTTTTTTTTTTTTGCGATGCCACTGACGTCGACTCGTCACGGTCCCACGAAACAGCTCAAGGATCTCCACGCGCAGATCGCCGATCTCGAGGCGGCGTTGGAAGGGGCGGAGGGGAAGAAGAAGGATGTGGAGAAGGAGCAGGAGGACCTGCTCGTGTTGCTCGACGAGATGAGTACGAAGCGGAGGCGGGACAAGGCGTGGATGAAGGAGGCTGGGCTGGAGGTGTCGGAGGATGAGGGGGAGGACGACGACGACGACGACGGGGAAGAGGAAGAGTAGGAACGAGATGGAGGGTGTGAGCGCATGGGGCTGGGGGGTGTTGGGTCTGTAGGTCAGCTGATGCATATGACACCTTTTCGTGGCCTCGTATTTGACAGCAGGCTCTGTGTACGTACGCCGGGTAGAGCAAGTAATCTCACCACCGAGCGAAACGAGACGAGAATTGGATTAACGATCCAAGCTTGCCCGTATGGGTTGCTCGACGACCATGCTAAGTAGATCTAATGTTACAGGATAGATGACTATAGTTTATGAAGGTAACAGGCTTATACGAAAGCGGGATGGAAAAAAAAAACTATGTACAGAATATCGACACAAATGTCGTGTTCGTATTCTGTCAAAGGTGTTCGAAAGGGGGGCGCCTCATGCAGCTGGCAAGGTTTCCGGGATCGGAGAGACCACAAGAGGCTGGTCGACCTCCAAGGAGTTAAAAAAATATTAAATAATATTAAATAAAATAAAGAACCGGATCACCACGTCCGCAGTGATTGCAAAAATCACACCGCCTGGCCGATGGGTACCTGTGTCCACGCATCCCACCACGCCATCCGCCGACGCTCGTCCCCGAACCCTTCCAACAACCGAATCACGCGCCATACGTCTCCCCAATCGCTCCCGAGTCCGAGACTGACGCGGACGACGCCCAGCTCCCTCCCGACGAGCGACTCGAGATCCTTGAGTGTCGTGCCATCGCACAGCCCATCCATGACGTGTTGGATGCCGAGGAGCGCCGAGGCACCGCCGGGATTGCACATGCAGCCCGTGCGCAGCGAGATGTTGTGCATCGTGGCGACGTGCTCGATAAAGGTGTTTGGGAGCATATCGCTGGTCGGCTGATGGACAGATGGGGACCACATGAGCGTGCTTCTCGCGCAGATGACAAACTGACTCACGGAGAGGACGATGAAAGCGACCGTCGACCCGGCGTCGGATTGTTCGCCGATCGACGTCAGGCGCCGAGAGGGTAGCCTGGAGAGAATCTTGACGACAGGCATGTCATTCGTATCATGGCGTAGCTCCGCCATCGATGACGTTAGGAAGTGCATCAGACACGATAAGCGGAGCGGAAGGAATGGGAGATAAGCAGAGAGAAACCGGAGGCCGTCAGTTACCGCCGAGAGGGTTAGGTAGTTGATTGTTCCGTCCTGTGCATATAGTCAGCTATTTCGAGATATGTAGTAATCGGAACGCAAGCGAATACCTCAAACTGTTCATGAAGCTTCGCTGCTCTCGTAATTAGCGTCCCGGGAACCTGCACAACATTCACTGTGCCGCCGGCAAACCATGGGCGCTCCAGCATAGCTAAGAGGCTCTCTTTGACAATGAGCGCTCCTACACCCGTAGGATATCCGAACATCTTGTAAAAACTGACAGCCATCGCATCGACAGGGGTTTCGGTAAGCGAGATCACAGAGCTAGGTGCCAGGGCAGCGGCATCAAGTAGAGTGTTGTATCCGAGAGAGGAAGCATAGCGGAGGATTGACAGCGGATTTTTGGAGTTGGAAATGTTTGATTGGCCGGTGAGCGCGAAGAGTGACGGCGCAGACGAAGAAGCCAATCGGCTACTTCGGAGGATATCCTACAGGGGACCAGAGTCAGTGAGGGAACGACGCATATATCCAGGTGAGATGGCGCACGGAGAACAAACAGGCCTATCTTACCTTGGCAGCTGACGGATCAAAACCTCCAGTAGGGGTTGAGGGGATATAGTGTACTTGAGCACCTCGTCGCGCAGCAAATTCGCGAATTCCATGCACGCTATTATGGGAATCGGCCCCGAGAACAAAAGAGCCATCTTTCCGGAAAGGGAATGCTTCTCCGACGAGCTTGAGCGCAGCCGTTGCATTTGCGGTAAAGATGACGGTATAACCCCTGGGCGCTTGAAAGAATGACAGTACCATTTTTCTGGCTTCGTCTGCGCAATCCGAGGACAGTCTCGAACTACCATGTGATCAACTGAGATTGGATAGGCTCTGGGAGAACGCAAGCGTACCTACCTATTACTGACTGAGTGGGTGTTACCCAAGATGTTTTGTGTCAGGAAATCACTATGGACGTGGACGAGGCATTCGGGATGTTGGGCGCCACCCATGTAGTCGACATAGGTCTCCCCTAAGCGGTCGAGTCTTGCGTAATCAGTTCTCCGGAGAGTGTCTATGATCCAGGTGCCCTGATATTCTGGGTACGCTTTCAGGAAAGCAGAGTAAGCAAGGGCTGCTTGTTCCCCAAGGGATCTCAGCTGTGTTTGGGAGATATATGCAGATAGAGATGGGCGAAGGATAGAGGGGGGAAGTGGAATGGAGACGTTGGTGGGCGCACGAGGGAAGAAGTCGCTATCAAAGCGAGAGTGATCCTTCTCGTAGACGGTGTCGTTTGAGGAGAAGGATTTGACGAGGGAAGGGTGAGATCTATGGGATTTCAGAGTGACGTGGGAGACGGGAAGTGGGGGACCAATGGCATCAGTCTGTGGTCGATCGTCCTGGGCAGATATGCAGGAGTACTTGTTTCCCATAGCGAGGGGGAGGAGGCAAAAATACCAGTGGAGTGCTGTTCGCCTTGGCGGGATGATGCCATTCGTTTATAGGTCCTGAGTATCATATCGGAAACGCACTCCGAGGACTATTTCCGAGCACAGGTGGTCTCGGCGAACAAGAAAAGTCCATCCGCCATTCGTCAGCTCGTACGTACAATCGTCGGACAGCCCCATCTTTCCATCATGTGTGCACATGCGACAGCGGTTGAGTCAGCATTCCAGACGTCGACAGACCCCTAAGATGTGCGAAATTAACAGTTCTGCTCAAATTCCTCTGCCGTCAACATTCTTATGCATGACCAAGAGTAGAATAATGCGTGTACATACCATACGCCGCCGCTCCGTCAAATGAAATCCCGCAGGCATGCTGAATAGCATCGTGGGCCGTTCCCACACGCCATAGCACTCATGAGCGCGTACAACGTCACGCTCGGAAAGCTGAACCCGAGCGAAATAGTAGAAGTACATAATTTTGCTCTAGTGGCACGGCTATCATCACGACGGAATCAGAGGGAACCTGACATGTGGGCTAATCTTTGCAGTCGGGTCATGCATACAAACGGCATACCTCCCTGCCGCCAAATGCTGTTTCAGGTGGTTGTATCCTAAAAACAGTCGAGGCCCTGCAAGACCAGTGACCTACGGTATTCTATATATTAAATCGGCCGCCGAAGGCGCGACGTAGCGGGAAATGAAATCTATCGGCTTTGGGCAGTCCGTGAGGAAAGATGAAAAGAAACGGTACCGTCGGATGGAATCTGACCAGAGATTGGCAGATCGGGTTAACATGATCCCAGAGGCCACGTTCATGTCTTTCTCCCGACGTAGACGGAATGCTAGATGCCGAATGATGGATCCGTGATTAGGTTTGGGGGGGCGGTTTGATTAAGGGGATGGATGGGCGGGCTTAGGAGTGCGAAGTGACAGTCCTGGCGATTTCGAACCCAAAGACCGAGGTTTATGTAGCTGCGCTGCGGGCCGAACTAATTGGATCGCCGGAGGCAAGGTTTGGTGCCTGTTACAGTGTCACTCTGCGCCTGTGTTCCTGCCCCAGCCGCCAAGCTTGAATTAATGACAGATGCCGCTACAGTGCCTAGTAACTTATGGAATGAGTTTTGTTAATGACACAGCCACTCGATACAACTTTTTTTTTCCTCCAAAATAACGCGCATCAAAGATACCTGCAATCGGACCTGTCGTTTGTTCTATGTCAGCTCTCTCTCTCTCTTCTTTCCAATACTAATTCGCGTTCCCGCACAGTTCCTTTCCAAACGACAGTCCGTCCTGGCGAACCTTTACAAGTTCAAGCTCCAATCGCGCGAGCAGCTGCCTCTGACGAGTCTCTCCTCAGGCGACCAGTTCAGACACGTCCTCTCTCGTTTCATCGCTGCTTCCATG
Organism: Retiboletus flavoniger; assembly: GCA_038089835.1. Lineage (NCBI taxonomy): Eukaryota > Fungi > Basidiomycota > Agaricomycetes > Boletales > Boletaceae > Retiboletus > Retiboletus flavoniger. Next base: position 14,875 of record JBBPLO010000444.1, read on the forward strand.
TCTGGCACTCTCGGTCAACGCCAACCCTCCGAAGCCGTCATCCCCGTAACTAGAAATGGTGGTCTCAAAAAGATGTCTCCGTACTGGTACCCGTACACGACAATGGCGAAGGAGCGGTGGCTTGGAAGGGAAATATTAGAAATCGTTTCCACAGAGTTCAGAGATCGCAGCATGGAGTATTATGTGGGTGCGCTCTCCCTCCATCTCATCCGTGCGATCTTGATGATGTACCTATTTACGTAGAGGTACGCTCTCGAATCAGGTGTCACCACGATCAACGGAAAGGTTGCAAACCCGGATACAGTCGTCAGGAACGGTGACCGCATCGAGTGTGTATTTGCCCGCAGTAAAAGCGAAATGTTTGTTATTGATCCCGGGATATGTTTCAAGGAACGTCGTTCATCGACACGAACCTCCCGTCACTGCCACGCCGGTCAAGATCGTACTGTACGACAAGGAACGGGATTTTCTCGTGATCGATAAGCCTGGTAGCATTGTATGTCATTCCATTATATTCCTGTCGACAAATTTCTCAGACGGGATCACAGCCTGTACACGCGTCGGGGAGATATTACAGACACAGTCTTGTCGAAATGTTGCGATATGAGTTCGGCTTCGAAAAAGTGTACAGTGCGTCTCATGTCCATATTATTTTACCAGTCCCTCATGTAATGCTGCCGCCCATAGCAATCAATAGATTGGATAGACTAACTTCTGGCCTCATGATAATACCGCTTAATGCCGATCTTGCGCGATCTCTCACGCGTGAATTCATGAATGGATCTGTTCGGAAGGAATATGTCGCGAGATGTAAAGGGGAGTTTCCTGCGTGCGTTTCATCTGTGGACCTAGATATATTCAATATGTTGATCAGTTGGTTTTATTCAGGGAACAAGTTGTATGCAAGGCACCATTATTGACCGTAGACAGACAGATGGGACTCAATATCGTACATCCGGAAGGAAAGGTACAGTTCCTGCCGTTCTACCATTTACATTCTTGTTAATTCCCTGTCAGCCAGCCAAAACAGTATTCGTGAGGCTCCACTATGATGCCAATACCGATACGAGTGTCCTTCGCTGTAGGTTCCCACTCATATGTTTCCCATTAACTGAATCAAGCGTTCTATCATTAGGTTGTCCATTTACAGGTCGCTGTGAGTGCAGTTTGTCATTCTTCCGTCATTATTGTTCCTTTTGCTGGCTCCGTCATCTCTTTTGTTACTCCGGGCGCCCTTCCCTTTATATCAACGCTGTTGTAACATCATGAATCAGCGCATCAAATTAGGGTTCACCTCCAATACCTCGGACATCCCATCGCTAACGATCCAGTGTACTCGGAGGAGCGAATATGGGTGAGTCTCTTTCAATTTCCGTTCACATTCGACCGAATACGCCGTATCGCATGTCTTCTTGACCTTCCCATTTCTGATGGCATGCCAACTTTCCCCCTAAGCTTCTTGGCCCTCTTCTTTACGCTTGCCAATTCGATCATACACTCATCTACTCGGATTTATACGCAGGGTCCGAATTTGGGAAAGAACGGGATTGATGTTATACCTAGTTCCCATCGGTTCGCGCCTGCCGCACCCGGACATTTCAAGAGTGACGATAGCTCGGAGTCATTGGCCACCAGCGGCACATGCGTAGGCGCTACACCCAACCCGAATAGGAACGAGAACGGAACCGAAGGGGAAAACCATGAAGCACACCCACATCCGAGGAAATTGCTCCCCAGAGAAACTGGTCACGACATCGGCATGGGTTCTCCCGTACCCCTCTCTGCCGAGGCTGTCCAGGTCATCACGCGCTTGAGGAATATGAAGGTGTGTCCATTTGTCCCGCACTCGTTCTTTTTGTTCCCTTCCATTAATGGCAAGGCGGGGAACTTGCTCTGTATTAAAATGTTCTCGTGAAAGAGAATGACGTTTACGTTCCGTTCTTCTTGTCTTCTTCCTAGGACGAAGACGAGGATTGGAGTCGGTGGCGAGATGTCGTTTTTCGGGCCAAGGGCGCGCTGACGCCGCGAAACTTCCGGCGGGCCCCACCCCTGCCGCCACAGAATAAGCGAAGGAGGGGCGGGAGGAGTACCCTTGAACCACTGTCCGAGAACGACCCCGATCACACGGAGCAAGGTACAGCTTCGACGGAGAACCCCGCAGAGTGCCCCCCGACGCCCCCGCTGCCACATTCCGAAAATAGTGTTCGGGAACATTTGGTGGCCGACAGCGATACCCTGGCGCCATCCGAACTTGAAGATCCTACACAGCTGACGTGGCTCCAAGCCACCGCACGCCTCCGGTCGCTCGTTGTGCCCGACCCCGAGGCAGACCCGGTCACGGGAACGCTATATTGTCCTGAATGTTATCTACCGCTACATCCGGACCCCAAGCCGGAGAAGCTCTACATCTTTTTGCATGCACTGAAATATGGGCTGAGTCTCGGGTGTTTCGAAACGGACATGCCGGAATGGGCCAAGGAGGGGTGGGAGTGGGAGCGGTGAATGTAGTCCTTTCGACCGTGTCGAGTCCAGCGCAAGGGGCGTGCTGTTCGTAGCGAGGTGATGTTCAAACCGAGGTAGCGATGATGGCAACTGCATCCCGATTTCGCACTCAGTGGTCCCGGTTGCTTGCCCCAGCTGCTCACGTAAGTACTTTAAGTAAGTGCTTTTGTAATATGTCCGCCTGGATGATAACGCCATCGGCTCACCAAGGATTTCGTATCTGATTTGAAAGTCAGTCCCGGCACAGGAGTTGATAACTTTTCCTACACCAATTGCATCTTCAACGTTTGGCTTTTCTAGTGCCATATCTCCTGTAGCATGACCACTGTTCGCCAGCACGACGTTCCAGCTCAGCCAGAGGTATCTTTGCTGAGTTCCATGCCCCCCCATGAGGTTTAACTGTAAGGTAGACCCAATTGACGCGTCAAGAGGAATCCTCACTGAGACACCACCGAGGAGTCAGATCTTTCAAACAATGACGGAGGACATGTTTCATGCTAAGGTGTGACGAGCCACGAGTATAGCCGTGGTGTAAAGTCTTCGGCCTATCCGACAGTTTTTTTAGTCAGGCTTCCGTCCCGTCCCGGAAAGCGTGTCGCGTTACCACCATCCAATCACACCACATGTTCCCATTCCCCAACTGTAGTTGACTTTGCATATAATTACTTTACATTCAATTCCACTTTCCCCACCGCAGCACACACGGCGACTTCCAAAGAACTCAAACTAGAGGCAGTGCATGCCAGCGGCCGGCTGGCAACTAATATGCCGGCGTTAATGTTCACCGTCAACATGTCATGGGTTCGCGGTACCGACGTTTCTTCATTTTCCATCTACATCACCGAGGACCGTGCGCGTTTTCTGCGATGGGATGGCTGCCGGAAGGGTCGTTGTCGGGGCCTTCTTCAGCTTTACGCACCAATGCCAACATCATATCAGTACATTGTGCTTTTCAAATTTCGATGGAGGGTTTATTTGGTCATTTGTCAAAGGCGCAACGGTGCGACCATGACGCGTGATGACACGGCGTCCCCATTCCCTTGAATCGCACTTCAGGAGAAGTTTGCAGATCCAGGGTCCACGGACATCCTTGTTTAGGTAGGTCATCAGAGTGAACCCCACGCATCCCCATGAGGTGAGGCATTTGCCACTGGTTTTCGAGTATCGGCCGCCATGCAATCCCGTTAATTGCGGTCGCCTTTCAGTTGCTGTATTTGGGCTCCTCGGGCCTCAGGCTTCACTGGTACGCGTGGTCTACATGACGACTGTGTAGCCGACTGTGTAGCCATCGGAGGTCGGTCCGGACGCGTCGCGGTTGACGTTGAACACATATATTGAACCTTGATGACCAAACATGACAGATGTACCCGGTGACGATTCATGCGCATGGATGATCGTGGCGTACATCATCTTATCGGATGCCGCTTTGCGTTTCTTGTCGAACTTTGAACATCCGACGTCCAAGTCTGGCCTGAACACTAGAGTTTCCAGAGGCTGGATGGTCGTATGTTGAGCCCCGCCATGTTACACACATCGTCATGACAAGCTTGCGCTCGGCAACGCAGGACGTGCGGTTACTAGTACGGCATTCGAGGGTCAAGAGGACTTGTCACGAGGTGTCCTCGGCGCTCCGTTTAGTGAGTTTTCTTTCATATGGACGCATTTTCTTCGGTACTGAACTGCGCGTACAGCTTTCTCGCACATTTCCGAATCTGCGAGAATACCGTATCGTGATAGAACACTTTCCCGCCATTGATTGCTATCTTGGTGATCCGCATGCACGCGATTCGAACGCGATTGATGAATGCCATGTTCCCCGAGGAGATTTCACATAGCGTGGGCTAAGGAAGCCAGCATATCCTGCGATGAAATTCAAACCCAAATAAGCCCCTACTCTCTTGCTCGGTCGGTGTCCCTTTCAAATCGCTGTATGTCGTGTGTTTTCCGACAGGAAGAGCAGGACCAAGATTGATCGACATGCGCCAACAAACGCCCGTGATGGGGCTACACCGCTTATGGGGGGATTTCAATGGTAATGATAAAGACGAGCAGGTTCGAGCGATCCAGGACAGACTAGATCAGATTCGTGGAAGCCGCAAGTCGATCATCGAAAAGGGTACACCAGGTGCATTCAAAACATCTCAGAATCTCTCGACATTTTATCAGTTCGCCACTGCGTAAAGGGCATTTTAGGACCGGGCTGCGCGACAAGGGTGGTGAGACGGTGTAAGAGGATTAAGCCCGTGCGAGATGAGGAACGGTAGGTGAGTGAAGTACATTTCGCGTTTCCGTTCCTTGTAGCTTCGAGGTGAGACAGCACCTTGTCCTTCCCTATCGGT
>JBBPLO010000445.1:4034-16908 GCA_038089835.1 Retiboletus flavoniger
GTTTGTCATGTTGTTGAGAACTAGCAAATTGAGTAGAATTACAGCGTACTGTTACCACTAATTGGTGTAGGCCTGCCTTCGTCTCAGTGTTGGACGTCACTTGCTGTATACCGACGCTGACAATTGTTATTTGTAGTTCCGGTCAACTTCTCACACGGATCCGATTCTCACTGCCCGTGGTCGTGCGGCGGGCTGAGTCCCCGCGTAAGCTGTGCGAATTCGAGATTAAGTGGAACGCATGTGTAATCCAGCGACCCCGTGGACTCGTTCCGAGCTTGCGTACTCCATTCCACAAGTTTGCAAAGTGGTTCTTGGAATCCGCAACCACCGCAAAGATCTCGTTGGCTGGGAAGGAGGCGTTCATCTGATGTTGTCATGTCGGTAACTTTGTGTTTCAGCGCGCACAGAGTTGTGCGTCGATCAATGTTGGAACAAGGTCGCAATGTTAACAGCCTAACCTCGCTAGCTGGAGTGGCAGTACTTCAAGTAAATGAAAGGCTGAGCAGTAGCATCCGACGCCACTGTCGCCATCAATCACTGGGAATTCGAACCTTAGACACTTGGAGGTAGGAATTCCATACAACACCAAAGTGACTCGTCTGAGTCGGTTTACATCAGCCGCCGGTACCTATCACCGAGTCGACAGTTAATAATATATCATGGTATACCCAACGTCAAGAAGACATGTGAGTAGTCTGAATACCAAATATCAATACTCGGTCTACCGTCGCCCCACAGACTGCGTCACTGCTCTTTCCAAGCCACATTTATTGCCCCTTGATCGTCGACGACCTGACATCTGCGGTGCACCACATCAAGAATTTTGTCCTTAGTACCAGGTTTCTCCTTGATGAAGTTCTCCATATCCGAAAGTAGCCCAGAAAGCGAGACAGGACCACCCTTGCACGATGATTTGACCAACTCCACTATCTTGGACTCAGACGGTAGTGCGAAGGCCATAGGACTAACAGAGTGATCCGAGAGTGTGTCAGGAAGTGACAGTCGTGGCATTTGAGAGCGGTAAGGAGAGTCGCTCGAGAAAAACCGATTCAGGATCTCAGGTGAAACATCCTCAATTTTCTCGGGGGACCACGTTGGCCGTCCTTGTGTTTTGTCCATCAACACTGCGCTTATGCCTGTGCGGAAATCCGGGCTGGCGCCGCTCTGCAAGAAATATCTACATCAAACACCGATCTTCGAGATGTATGACTCACACAGTAGGCTGTCGCGATTCCCATCTCCATCTGCAAAGCATCCCGCAATGACATATTCCCTCCGCGGCGGACAGCTGCAAGTGCCACTTTAAGGCTCGTGGGGCTGCGCATGCGAAGTGTTTCCAAGGTTTGCTTTGCCCACCCATTGACACGGGTATCCGGGGAACTTGAGAGCGTTGCCAGACTCTCGAGTATATTTTCCACGGAGTTGTGTCGAAAAGCGGAGTCCAGAGCATTACGGACAGCACCCATCAATTTCCCAGATGGTTCATCCGGCTGACGTTCGCTGTGCAGTTCATCGATTGCGCAGTTGATTTGAGTGAAAGATGGATTTTCATATTCGGCCAGATGGGCCATGAGACTGGCGATGGTCCTTGAAGGAACGTAATGCGTCGCAAGGCCAAGCTCGCTGCAAATAATGTGAGTGATAGCTTGTAAGCAACATTTTCAACTTACAAAACCTCCCTGCCAACCAGTGTTTCCGATGTCAAGGCGAGATAGGTGCCTAGCTCACCGTCCATCCTTGATAGGAAAAAGCTTGCTCCCACATCAGGACAGTATCCGATCTTGGTTTCTGGCATAGCAAATATAGTCTTCTCTGTCGCTATCCTGAAGGGTGCACTAATAGCAAGACCAACGCCTCCCCCCACTAATGTTGAACTTGAAATTAGAGTACGACAAACGGAACGTCGAATCGCGTGACATACTGGTTATCCCGTCGAGAACAGCTACATAGGGCTTTGGCAGCTGAGACAGGATGAAATCCAATTCAAACCTATGTAACGGGTCAGGCATTGGCACAGCTTTCGCGATATTATGCTTACTCGTCCTTGAAAAACCGTATTGCAGCTGGACGTGTGGCCTCTTCAAGCGAGTCCTTCAGAACGGCTACGGTCCGTGAAGCTATGTGTGCACGCCCTTTTGTTAGAAAGACTTACTCGCCACGTCACCTCCTGCACAGAAAGCCCGGCCTAGTCCAGTTCCAATGATCATGTGGCAGAGGTCAGACTTGGACCATACCTACACAGCTAATGAGCAACGAATAGCAAAAGGGCTTTCGCACAAACTCACGTCAAGCTGGGGTCGCAGTGAATTGATCATTTCGCTATTCAGCGCATTAAGTTTACTAGCTCTGTTGAGCACGTAGGTGCGAGCACTTCCATTCGACTGGAAGAAAACTGGCTAGGATGAATGAGGTGAGCGGAAGAACGTAAGAGCACAGAGGACTACCTGATCGAGTGGGTCCGAAGCAGCACTTGTAGACATGTGGGCAGCAATTGCACGAGTTCTAGCAAGTGCTGCGGATGACCTGTTACGCGACATCCTTGCAATTGCAGTGGCTGCTAGCATACTGTGGATATGGAGTAACCTAATGATCGAGGCTGGTTCCAACGTCTGAAGAGAACCAACCGGCGTGCGGGGTTCCGCAAATTTTGAGTATGAGAACAACCATTACATAAATAGTCGGCGCACCCATGATTACGTTGCGTCTGACTTTATCATGATGTCCCCCCAGGACCTGATAATCACAGGAACGAGGTTCTACTCATCCTCTGGCCATTTTGGTACAATTAAATACATTGGCCATGTCACTGGCACAGACGGCCTATGGTATGGCGTTGAATGGGATGACCCCACTCGTGGACGACACGACGGCGCCAAGGACGGGAAACGCTACTTCAACTGCCGGTAGGCCCTCTTTCATCGATGATCCTACTAGTGCGATCATTTTCTATCGGAAGCACACCGAATGCCGGGTCGTTCATCCGTCCGTCGGCCCCTTTATCTTTCGGGCGCTCGTTCTTGACCGCACTTACGATGAAGTACGTTGAAGCCGAACATGGTTCAGATGCCCTCGAAAAAGTTGTCCTCGGTTCTTCCAATGGCGCCATAGAGGTGGAAGCGGTCGGTCTCGATAAAGTCAGACGGAACCTTGGCAATTTGGACCGTCTTAGAGAGGTGAGTCTCAACTGCGAGCTGGTGGCAACCGGCGATTCCAAAGGCGACATTCTGGCAACTTGTCCGAGTGAGATCAGTGGCTATTTGCTTGCGTCATATTTCTAAACATCAGAAAGATATCCGTGGTCTCGACTTGTCTGCGAGTTTGCTAGCTACATGGAAGGCTATAGCAGGCATAGCTGCTGAACTGCATCACTTGGAAAGATTAGCGCTGAAGTGAGTGTTTATCTGACGAACGAGAACCGACCAATTCACTAGAGAAACAGTCGGAACCGTTTTCTGCCACTTGAGGATGAAGTTTCAATCCATGCATTTTCGCGTCTTCGCGAGCTCCAGCTGAATAGCACCCTTATCTCCTGGGCGGAGTTCGGGGAAGTCACGAGGTTCATGACAAGTTTACGTTCTGTAGAACTAGGTTACAACCACCTCGAATCCTTGAGTGCTCGGACTTTTGTTGTCCCAGAACTTCTGTCCTTCAATTTTGAAGGCAATCTCCTCGACGATTGGGTACAAACAGCCAATTCACTACGCGACTTCACCGCGTATGGTCCCAATGATTACTCATTGATGGCACTGACATTGTCTCAGCCTGCAACGATTGATTCTCTCCGGAAACAGCATTCGTTCTGTTCCGCTTCTCAGCGGGGCGCCATCCCCGCTTCAGGGCATTAGAGATCTCATCTTATCAAGGAACGACCTGAGGCAATGGCAGTCCATGGATGCGGTACATAAATGGTGTCCCAATCTGCAGTCCTTACGAATGGTCGGTAATCCGCTAACTGAAGGTGCGGGGAATGTTAATATTATTCATGACGCTTGATGCTTGATAATTGCGGTGCACGCCACCAGACGTTGGTCATGCCCGGCAGTTCATTATAGCAAAGATCCCTTCTTTGCTAGCCCTGGATTCAACTGTGGTATGGCGTTGATTAGAATCTGACTATTCATGCTCAGGCATTCGATCGTCCAGATCTCTGTCCGGGAGCGAACCGACTGCGAACTATTTTATCTTTCATTTGTTTCAAAACATGTTCCTGGGAATGACCATGAGAAAGCACAGGAACACCCTCAATGGATCACACTTTGTAATAGTAAGTTCAATCAAGTCCTGGGGTCTGAGTCACATACGGTGCTTCATTTTTGATAGAGCATGGGCGCCCTGCTGAGTCATCGGCTCAAGGCGAGCCCGAGGATAGGCTCAGCAAGTATCTGATAAGTGAATGCTCCGGTGTTCGCTTTCGTAAAAAGTATTCAACGTTCACAGGTGTCGTTGTTCAGCGCTCTGCCAAGAGCCCGGCAAGCCTGTACGACCCAATAGACACAATTGGACCACCCATCTCACTCAGGGTATTAAAACGCATGAAGCTGAACATCTTTCGACTGAAACTCATAAAGTCCCTCAAGATTTCTCATCCCCCAAGGCGTGAGGCGATGCGAATGTGGCTGAAGCTAAGCGACGGCTATGTTCCATTGGACAGTGATGGACATGATTTAGAATGGTATGGAATTGAAGACGGGACACATTTAGTGGTTCATACACAAGAGTGATAATAATGTACTGGTTATCATTCCTCGTCGAAGTGCCGAAACACAGGACTCCCATAGCCGCACCAACTCCTCGAAGGCACTTGTCAATGATACAGTTAGCGCAGCCCAGCGCCAGAATCAGCGTACCTTGGTTACGAACAGAGTCAAAGGCGTGTTCGGGAGGCAATTCTGCCGAGAACGAATCGCCTCGCGCACGCAAAAATAGGCTGAAGTTCGTCGACATCTCTAAGTGGTGCGTTCCGCGCCCGTGGCATCGCGTGAAACCGGACCTTGGTGCGCAGAGGGACATGGACGGTGAACCGCGTCTAGAAACTCAGGACGTTGCAGGTTGTAACCTCCAATCGGAGAGGGTCCCCAAATCCGGACGAGCGACCTTATCCTAATGGCGCGACAATACGGACCAACGGGTTTCGACCAGTAAGTACAGCTGTTCGGCTCGTCCCATAACACGCCAAAGGAAAAGCTCGAGTTGACCATTTCCTAAACGAAATCGCGAGACCATAATGCACGAGGGTCGTTCGGTGTAGTCCATGAACGACGACCATATGTCCCTTAATGCGCCCATCCACCGTCGCCATTGGCATGCCTCATAGCTCTATCGTCGTACCGATCGTCCCTTTCATCGCGCCTGCCTCCACGATCGTCACGTCGCCTGTTGTCGTAGTCATCCCTGCGGCGGTCATAATAATAATCAGGGACTGCGCGGTCATCATCATAGCCCCCCCGCCGGTAATCATCGTACCCTGCAGGTTTTCTTTCTTCATAATCCCTCCTGCCGGGCGGTGGAGACCTGGGGCGACGATCATCGTAATCAGCACGACGAGGGGGTGACCTTGATCGTTCGCGGCGGTAAGGTCGTTCTTCCCTATGGCGGTCATCACGGGCGGGTCGCTCTTCACGACGGTCATCCCGTCGATAGTTGTCAGGCCCACCACGCTGCAATCACAAATGTCAATGAATCAAACATTGGCTTGATGATGAACACGAACTTTATCGTCATATGCAACTCTGACCGGCCTTCCACGGAGATCTTTACCGTCCAAGTATTTCACGGCACGGTCGGCATCATCACGAGACAGGTACTCAAGAACACTGCATGTTGACTGAATCAGACAGGGAGGCACAGGGATAGCTTGGCGTACCCTTCACCAGGAAAGTCACGATCAATATCCGCGTAGGAAACGCTGCCCGCCTCACGACCGAAATCCTTGAGGTCCTGAGAGTCATCATTGTCAAGTTATAATAAAGGAACCACCATCCGTGATGAGCCATGGGACCTTCAAGGAAGTCCAAAGCCGTGATCACTAATTCATTCTATGCTTACCTGCCAGCTCGTATCGCGAGAAATCCCGGATACAATCAACCTAATACCTGGAGGTCTCCGGGAGCGAGCACTGCAAAATGGAATTAAGGATCAGCACAAAGACAGTCATCGGTTGGCATATACCCATAGCCTCGGTCGCCTTCGTACACATCCCGACGAGGTCGACTCTCTTTGGCAAACTCGACCACAATGCTAGATATGGTGATGAAACGGTCGCGCGCAACGTTCAAAGATAGAACTCACTTCGCGCCCATGAACGATTTACCGTTGAAATGGTGCACAGCATCCTCGGCATCCTGGAGCAAGTTTAACGGGGCTGAGGAAACTCCGGCAGACAAATCGCACCTTTGAATTTTCAAACTCGACGAAACCAAACCCTGATATTTTGCCATTAATGATGAAAGAGTAACTGGGAAACGAAAGTCACCGGTCATGACTCGGCAATCCACGATGCGGCCGTAGCCGTCGAAGAATTTTGCAACGTCGTCTGAACGAGCATCAGGGGGGAGTCCTATTGAACGAACCCTTGTAAATATCACATATTTGCAGTCACCTTGAGCGGACTTACTACCAAGATAGAGGCGTCTAGCCATGATGGTAAAAGTTTGAACAAGACAAGTTCGGATTTGTCTGAGTTCGAATTCGTTGACTTTAAGGGTCCGTGCACACGACGGCTAGAACCCCGCGCACCGTTGATAGTATCAATAACTGTAATTTTTCATCGAAAGGCAACAACGCGCAAGCGGAGAAATCAACAGTCCACACCAGTTGTACACATAGAATAAGTACGTAAGACTCGGGGCACATCTTGAGAACTCCACAAGGCTCTCATCCTCGGTGATATCAATGCTGCGACCAGTTGATCGAGTTTAGGTCGATTCCCTCTTGCACCATCTCCCACAACGGACTAAGATCCATGTCAGTAAATGCCAGGGCAGACAATGCAAGGCTGCGGACCTCATGTCGCGAAGGCGATTAACGACACGGACGATATGGCTAACCACGAAGTCAATTTCCGCTTCGGTGGTGAACCTCCCAATTCCAAATCGCAAAGAAGAGTGTGCCATATCTTCGGCCGCCCCTGAACAGATACCAGCGTTAGTAGAAAGCACATCGGTAGTATTAAGTGTACGTACCCAGCGCACGCAGCACATAGGATGGTTCCAACGATGCTGAAGTACATGCACTACCAGACGACAAAGCGATATCCTGCTTGAAGTGTGACTTCTCGAGTACCATGGAAAGAACAGAAGTACTCACTTTCAAAGCCATTAGAAGGCTCTCGCCTTCTACGTATGAAAACGATAGGTTGATACAGCCAGGATAGCCATTGACATCTCCGTTACGGACGACATGCTCAACTTGCGAATTGATCCCATATAATAGACGGTCCGCTAATTGTTTTATTCGGGCATGGTCTCTCTGTGAGTTTGCGAGTAAGTAAAAGAGAAACAATAATGAACAATTCAAGTAGATTACGGTCAGTACCCCTGCACACAAAAGTCATTATCAAGCCGGCAATCCATAATGTTGGTCAATGGCCGCTTGATTATGCCAATGGCAAGTGTGCGATTATCATCTTTGATTGACAAAGGAATGTACTCACTGTCATCTCCAGTTTTGCTATCCGTGCTGCCTCGCCCATTCCAACTGTGAGTGCTGCAGGTAATGTGCCACTGCGCAACCCGCGCTCTTGTCCACCTCCGCTTAAAATTGGTTCAAGCCGGACTCGCGGTCGTCGCCGGACATAAGCAGCACCAACGCCCTTCGGGCCATAGATTTTGTGACCGGAGATACTCATGAGGTCAATATTTGCCTCATTGACATCAACGGGGACTTTTCCGACAGCTTGTGCTGCATCCGTGTGAAGGTACACGCCGCGGTGTTTCCTGGTGATTGCTCCAATCTCCTTCATTGGTTGAATGACACCAGTCTCATTATTTACCGTCATGATGGAGACTACCGAGGTGTCCGGACGGATGGCAGTCTCGAGTGTCTTCAGGTCGACGACTCCATTCGACTGGACTGGCAGATATGTGATGTCGAATCCTTCTTCTCCAAGTTTTCTGCAGGAATCCAGCACACATTTGTGCTCCTGGAAGGCAATGGTACATAACATCGCATGCGTTCAAAACACCAAGCCACTCACAGTTTGGATGGTAATGATATGCTTTTTCTTCTCCTTGTTAAACCGTGCCACTCCTTTTATGGACATATTGTTACTCTCCGTGGCCCCAGAAGTGAAGACGATGTCTTTAGGCTCGGCACCAATGAGGTCTGCAACATGCTGAACTCGACGATGAGATAACGCAACAAGTACTCGACGATGAGACTTGCCTTGCGTGCATCCTCGACCGCTTGCTCAGCTTCCCATCCATACGCATGGGTGCGACTGTGAGGATTACCATACTGGTCGGTAAGATAAGGCAACATCGCGTCGAGAACTCTAGGGTCAACAGGGGTGGTGGCCTGTGTCTATAGTGAGAAAAGACGACCACTACCACCATTTCTGTCCTTTTACCTGCATGTCGAGATAGATGGGTCGGGTCTTCTGGGTCGCAGCATTCTCACGAGCAGGATTTGCAAGTTTAAACCCAAGCATGTCTGCAGATAGGTTCACACAACAGGAATCGAGAAGATGCAAGGAAAAGCGAACCTGGACGAGGTGCAAAATGTCCTTCCTTATAAGACGGAGGGACGTCGACTATCCTAGCTCTGTCTGCACCTGAGGGCTGAACTAGCCCTCTTTGCCCACCAACGATAGCCCATCTGACGGAACGTCCGGTCAAATTTGCGGCCGTACTTGGTGGTATTCTTGACAGCATTCGAGTGAGAGGAAGTTACTAGAGCTTCCTGAGAGATGGTGGTGGTCCACGACAAAGAAGGATGCGGTCAGCCGCGATGACCAAAGCACTTCGAATACCACATAGCATTACGTAATTGTACATTACGTTAGCGTCAGAATATCACCTTCTCCCGGGCGGAGGCGGTAAGAGAGGAATGCCGCCACTACTAGTCATATTTCCAGTTCCAGTCCCAGAAGATGATCCCAGGTGTGATGTACCTCCAGACTTGCTACTCTTCCCAGGGATTGAGATCGAGAAGGTCTGTCCTTCCTTCAAAGAATAGTCCTTCTTGGGGCCTGGGGGTGCGTGTGGAGATGGTGTATCTGTGGTGGGACTGGGTGGATTTAGTGCTGATTTAGCACGTCTACAAAATTCCCCGTCCCTCAGTCTGCTATTAACGGTGATATTTTCTTTCATCACGTACTTCGTAAAGTCTTGCAAAGCAACGTCTGATGGGATACTGTGAGCCGAACCAAGCTGACGAGTAGTACTGGTTCACTTACTGAAATCAAAGCTATCTGTCCGTTCCGCAAATCCCATGCCAATGTATGCCTTCCTTCCGGCGTCTTCCACCCTGACAACGAAGTAACGGGATGAGTCTAGCACAGAGTCGACGGATGGCTTCATTGGATCGTAATCAGCGCGAGCAAATACTGCATAGGAGCTGAGCTAGGTATATTCCTCGACCTTGAGTGCACTCACGCTCCCCTAAGGTTGCGGGCGTCAGTGAGCTGATCCTGATTCTACCCGCCCGACGACTAGCTTACCTGTCTGCGAATCCTCGAAGAGGAGAACTGCATTTCCAGTCTTCTCGATGATGCGCAATCTGCCCTTCCACAGTGGATCTGCGAGATCTCCCCAGTCATTGGCGCGATGGCCTTCGTTCGCCCTCAACGGAGGGATTTTGTACACTAGAGGTTGTCCTTGAGCCACGTTCCACTTCCAGACTTGCAAAGTCCTAATGACCTGAGATTTCTCGCGCGATATACAGGACAGATACGATCTCGTCCTCGAGTGAATCCATATACCTACGGCTGTGTTTTTCGAGGCGGAAGGATGAAGGGCAGTTTATGTCAGCACCTTTTTGTTTGTACTCAAGCTTCACTGGGTTGATAGGAATAGATTCTTGAAACAGTGGCATCATCTTTTGGATCATTTCAACCAGTCCGAGGCCCATCAGTCTGACCGAAGGACTTATAATCCTGTTTTATTGATCATCAAACGTTACAAGATTGACAAGAACAGGTTCAAAAGGAGCTCAACAATTACATAAAGGGCACTGTCATTGCCACTGACAATAGGGCCGCATTCCCGAGGCGCCCGAGTCGCGTCGAACTAAATTTCAATGGCATCTACCTCAACGGATCAGGTTTCCCAACCCACAACGCCGGTGAAAATGTAAGCTAAAGCTTGTTTTCGTCTCGCGCGATGTGGAGAAATAACAGTGACATGTACTCTCTAGCCTGACTGTTGGGTCTGCTTGTGGTTCGATACGGAACCTCTTTTCCAAGATTCGAACCATTGACGCGAAACATGGCAAGTTTGATTGTGTCCTTTGTCTGGGCGACTTTTTCGGCCCACTTCAAGAACACAGTGCAGGGAGTGATGGTCAGAATCAGATCGCAGAGTTGTTGAACGAGACCCTCCAAGGCATGGCTCATGCATGCTTGTATGACGCTTAAACTGATTTTGTGGCGTCGCAGCCCCCTTAAGATGCTATATCATGCAGGGACAGAGTCCACTCCCAGAATCTGTCATAGAACAATACACTCGAACTGGTGGACAATTGTGTAAAGATGTCTTTCTTTTAAGTAAGCTTCGATATACAAGACCTTTGCAGCCGAGCCTTAATTTTGGATAGACAAGTCTGGGGTCATGTCCACAGCTCATGGTCTGAGGATTGCCTGTCTGGGTGGCACATATAACCCTGATGTTTATGATTCTTCCGATGGCCCCCCTGTACGCACCAACCGTTAATGTTGCCTGGCGCACTGACGTAGGACTTTTAGGGGTTTGCTTCGCCCTTCTACACCACACATACGGTGGAACGGCTCCTCTCGAATACGATGAATAAACCGTTGAACATAGGGGTGGGATACAATTATGGCTCTCTTGCTGCAATTCGCGACGCCGCATCGACTTCACAACTCATCGACATCTTTATCACTAATGACTGGCCAGCTTCCATTACATCACACAGCTCCTCACCTCTCCCTTCACCTGAGCACGAACATCACGGATCCCCACCTCTTGATGGAATCATCCCAAAAATAAAGCCGAGATATCATTTCGCTGCTCGCGCTGGGTCTTCCTCCCAGTTCTGGGAACGTGAACCCTTTACCTGGGATGACGAGTCCGGGAGGATTTCTCGTTTCATAAGCATTGGTGCATTTGGTGGGGAAGAACATACCGGCCAGAAACAAAGGGTTCGTTGACCAGCTCGTGAGGACATCTGTGGTGATTCATGTCTCCCAAGTGGTTTTACGCATTTTCCATCACGCCATCAGCAACTACAACGCAACGCCCAAGCAATATTACAAAAAATCCGTTCGCCGAAGCTGCGTATCTGCCAAAACGGGTTCGTGAAGCTGCCGAGGGTGAAAACTTCATCTTCGGCAATATACACCATCCTACGAAGCGTCCTAGGCCAGGTTTGTCTTCATATTACTTCATAGTTTCCGCCTTCCTGTTACCACTAACTACAGAAATGCCAAGTGGACAAACCAGCAAGCCCCCCATCGGATACAAGTGCAGACGATGTCAATCAACTGAGGTCAGCCTCTGCTCGATATGAAGGGGGGAAACAGCTCAAGTGATAGGCAGCATTTCATTGACAGTTGTCCCGAACGAACGAAACCGCCAGAAGGATACCTGTGCAAGATTTGCAACATCCATGGACACTTCGTTCGCGACTGTCCAACCAAACATGCAGTAGGGGACACTGGAGGCCGCAAACCACGTGAAGGATACATATGCCGCGCCTGTGGAAGTGAATTACATTACATAGCTGATTGCCCAGCGGCGAATCAACATGGGTCGCACGACCAGGGCGGCAAAAGGGGACCTCCGAAGGAGATCGGACGTATGGCCTGTATTCTTTTCACCAATGCTTCACTATTTATGATGTTCATTCAGCGGAGGAGTGTTGGTTCTGTCTGTCAAACCCGAACTTGGCGTAAGTGACCACAAAGACAGATGATTGCATTCCTGATGCACTGACAGGAAACACTTAATCGTCTCAATTGGTACTGAGTGCTACTTGACGCTCCCGAAAGGGCAGATTATTCCAACGCAGTCAGCCGCAGACGAGAGCAATGTTGCTCGTGTCCCGGGAGGTGGCCATGTCCTAATTGTGCCAATTGGTCATCAACCCACATACAACACAATCCCCGCTGACATTTCACCGCCTATCCTTGACGAAACGGAGAAGTAAGTTCGAATTGCTCGACTGAATTTCGGCCTCATCAGACTCCACGCAGGTACAAAGTTGCTCTTCGAGGTCTCTTCGCTAAGCATGGTGCCGTGCCCGTATTCTACGAAGTCGCTCGGCTGAGCGCAAAAGGAGGTCACGCACATGTTCAAGCTGTGCCTGTTCCTATTTCTTTGCAAAACGAAGTTGAAGCCGCTTTCCTCAAAGAGGGACGTGCTCTAGGAATAGACTTTGAGCAGGATGCCGATTGTGCTTTGGAAGCCTGTGCTGGCGGCGCGCGAAGCTACTTCCGTCTCGATCTCCCGGATGGACGTAAATTAGTCCATCTGATGAAAGACCACGTTCCCTTTGGTGTTCAGTTCGGGAGGTACGTACTGTTCCAACAAGTCATTGCTAAAATGGGTCTCTTAGGCTATTTTTGTAGACAAGTGTTGGTATCTCTATTGGATATTACGCACAGGCTTAATTGGAAGACGTGCCTTCTTTCAGAGGAGGAAGACAAAGCCGACGCTGAATTGTTTAAGAGGGCTTTTGCGCCGTTTGATCCACTGAT
>JBBPLO010000446.1:0-19704 GCA_038089835.1 Retiboletus flavoniger
TTTGCAATGAAGCTGAGTGTTTTTGAAATCCTGGAAAAGGTGCACAGTATAACCAAACAATTACTGACCCCTCACCAAAACCCTCCTGCCCCCATGGAGGGAGCATGGCACAAAGCTGAACACCTACACCTGCAAGAAATTGCCTCCCACTCGAGCAAAAAGACAAACCTGTGCACTCCTCCTGCCCCCCAACCCAGTGCCCCTCTCATCCAAAGCTGCCTAGATACCAGTCAAGCCTGGGGTTCCCCCCCAGAAATCTCCTCCCCTGTTCTTGAACCCGCTGATGAAATCCATTTCTTCTCCCCCAGCCGACCATCAAGCAAGGACCTTGTAAACCTTGAAATATGATAGCACACCTGGCTCCCAACCCAGGGCAAAGACGAATGCTCTGCATATGGCAACAAAATAAAAAGCATCCCAGCAACACCTTCTCCATGGCCTACACCCCTCCTCCTTCAACATCGTTGTCTTACAAGAACCAGTGATCAACTTTGTCAACCTCACCACCTCCAACCCAGCCTGGTGGGTCATATACCCATCCACCCACAACAAAGACAACACCAAATGCTCAAGATCAGTCCTACTTGTCAACAAGAAGATATCCAAAGACCACTGGTGCATCATCCCCCTAGACAACCCAGATATCATGGCCATTGAACTCAGCAGTGACTTTGGGAAAATCCAGCTTTACAATGTATATAATGACAGCATCCACTCTAACACTCTAGACTTTCTATCCAACCACCTCAGTGCCCAGTCCCTCCTTCCAGCAGACCCAGATGCAAACAGAATCATCATCCTCGGCAACTTCAACTGCCACCACCCACTGTGGGACCACCCCAACAACCACCATCTCTTCACCACCACCAACCTTGAGGCAGCCAAACCCCTCATTGACATCATGTCCACTTTTGACCTCCACATGGCACTACCACCGGGCACCCCCACCCTCAGGGCCCACCATACAGGCAACTGCACCCACCCGGACAATGTCTTTTGCACACACCACTTATTAGAAGTGATCACCCATTGCCACATGGACAAACACCTGACCCCTGTTAATACTGACCACTTCCCCATCATCACTGAACTCAACCTTGCCCCCAAGCTCACAAACATCCCTCCCTGTAGGAACTACAGAATGATAGACTGGGTAAAATTCGAAAAAACCCTAGCTGCCCACCTCCTCCTGATCCCACCTCCTGGCCCACTCCCCACCATCAAGATCACCCAGCAATGCCTCAATGATCTAATCACAGCCATCTCTGCCACCATCAACAAAACCATCCCACTCACCAAACTCTCCCCATTCTCAAAATGCTGGTGGTCCAAAGACCTTGACGATGAAAACAGTGCCCTGAAACGCCTTGCACACAAGGCTGTCGACAAATGGCAGGAAAGAGACCACCCTATCCATGAGGAACTCAAACAAACCCACCACATATTCACCAAGAAGGTTGAGCTAGCCAAAATGGACCACTGGAATGAATACCTCAATGATGTTGATGCATCCAACATCTTGCAGATCCACAAATACCTGATAGACAAACCCTCTGACCATTTCATCTCCTGCATTCCCAACCTCTGATGCTCACCCACTCACCCGCAGACTGCCTCTCAATCAAGCCAACAAAAAAGCGAACTCCTCTATGAATCCTTCTTCAAGCCAGTCCCAGAGGAAGCCCCCATCCAGCTAGACACTGCCTACCCCCCACCTGTCTGCACCTTCTGTTCCATCTCTGATGACCAAATCCACTGTGCCATAAAAAGACTCTCCCCATACAAAGCCATGGGCCCCAATGGGATTGGTCACTCCATCTTCACCCAAAATGCTGACTCACTCATCCCTTACCTAGGTCCAATTTTCCACTCAACCTTTGACCTGAGCTTCTACCCAGAGGAGTGGAAACCTTCCTCCAGTTGTCCTTAGAAAATCTGGCCACCCGGACTACACCATTCCCAATGTTACGTCAGGCTAGAACCGACAGGATCTTGAGTGAGTAACTGCCTCAATGAAGGACGAGCAAGGTGGACTTAGGAATGTACACTGACAGAGGACTTTGGGTACAATGAGGTATAGGTCCAATGCCTAGTACCAGAGACAAAGGTTGCTCATTGGGAAGACCCGCAGAGTCATAGAGAGTCCAAGGGGTTTCCTTGACTCGAGAACAAGGGAAGACTCAAGGGAGGACCCTTAGCCTTAGTGTGTCAATACTGATGATGATGAGAGGAGCGAGGAGGCAAAGTAACTTGTAATATTCGAGAAGACTAAGCTTAAGGAAATACATGTGGAGATACGAGGGTTTAAATAGTACTGCCAAGGGGTTACGTAAAGGGACGCGTCAGCATCAAAGATAAGGAGTGAGTCAGCTGATAAGGGACTGAGTCACGATGAGTCAAGACTATTAATACAATGGTTCCAAGGAATGCTGGTTGTCGGCAAAAGGCAGGAAGAACTGGGAAAGTGGTACATGAGGTAGTAACAGCATACCTGATGTCCGAAGGCAATGAGGACAGAAAGGGACATAGCTAAGTAAAGAAAAGAAAGGAAAAAGGATATGTATCCACAGTCATAACATTACCCCTGTACTAGGCAGGGAGTCCCTGATGACCCTTACTCTTAGAGGTTGATGTATCCCATCCTGGGGGATCCAGTCATGTTAGCATAAGCTTCTTTATCAAAGACATCAAAGACATCATCATCACCATAGTTTGTGGTCTCGACCAGGGAGTGGTTCCATTGTGGGCAACGGTTTGCATGTTGCCTGGGAGGTGGAACAGGTCGCAGAGGTGGAGGTTGAGAGTGGCAGTTTCAGTGATGGATGGGGGATCGGGAGTTACAGGAAGATCCAGAGGAAGAAGATATGATGGGTGGGGTGGGTGGTCGTCAAAGGGGGCATCTGGATTGGGGATGGCCTGGCATGAAGTGGAGACAGAGTGGGCATTGGTAGACTTGGCAATTGGTCCAAAAGTGACTGAGCCGGTGACAGTGGTAGCACGCTTCCCGATAGCGGGGGTGTGAAGGGTCGAGGGGAGTAGAGCCTTTGTTGCCAGTCCATGCTGCTTCCACTCGGGCTAAGAAGTCTAGTTCGGCTGAGTTGAGGGGGAATGCGAGGGAGGAGGAGGTGTTCGGGGTCATCTGGCCCCTGGCGGTTCGCCAGGCAGCAAACTCTCTCTGGTAGCAGTCGAGATCCTGGAAGAATTCCAGTACTCCGAGTTGGTAGCCTAGATGAAGAATGATAGCCCTAGCCTCCCTATGGATGGTGGAGACTACCAACCCAAGGTAGGCAAGGTTGGTGTTGGAGGGTCGGGGTGGAATCAGGCTGAGGCAGGCAATCTGGAGGTAGAGCTTAGATAAGAGCTCGATTGGGAAGGCATCTTCGATGAAGGATTGGAGTGGGACCATGATACGAGAGTCGGTGAGGGCAGAGGCGAGTTCCTGCATGTCGTCACAAGATGGGTAGTCCTTGTGCAAGTGACATGTGTAAAGGGGAACATCGACGCTAAGGATGGGAGCGGGGATGATGGTGGCAAGGGAGACAGGGGGGAACTCAGGAGAGGGAGTTCGGTTGCCCCAACGAGGGGTGGACAGGGAACTAGGGTTTCCCCATCCAGGAGAGGGAGCGCAGGAGCTAGAGGTGAGGGGGTTGTAGACCGTGGACATATGTGAAGCTATCGTAGGGAAATCTATAGGGAAATCCTTGGCGGACACAACATTGTCAGCAAGGGGAGAAGAAATAGGAGGGGAGGAATGTAGTGACTGTTACGCTGGGCTATGAATACCAGCTGGGACTCAAAGTGAGCTCTATGTGGATACAAAGACAATGGAGGAGACGCAAGGTGTTCTGACAGAGATCTTCGGTGACACGTGTTCAAGGGGACACCTTGAACGGAAGCAACACCAAATGGCCTGTGGATGGACTTCAAGGGGTTTCCTTAAGTCTGGGACAAGGGTACAAGGTGAAGGCCTTAGGGAGGTTCCTTAGCCTTAGTGTGCGGATAACAGATCGTGACAAGGGGAGCGAGGAGTGGGCTTAGAGCTCGTAGAATTGAGTAGACTAAGCTGAGGGAAAGTACAGGTGGAGGTCGCGATATAAGTACATATGCCAAGACGCTTAGGTAATGGGTTCTCTAGTGAACCCGGGATAAGGAGTGAGTCATCTGTAGATAAGGATGAGTCACGATGAGTCAGTTCTAATAATACAGCAGTTCCGAGATAAGATGGAATGGAAGGAACTGGGGAAGCGGAACTCGAGGCATAGATGGAGTTCCTAAGTCCGAGATAAGATGGGAGATGATAGAGGACTTAGCTAAGTGAAATGAAAGAGAGGAAAAGAATACAAAGGGCAATCCACTGTGGATCGTAACAGTGACAATATAGTAGAGATAGAGAGGGAAGCAGGGGAGACAGTAATGGTGTTCATGACGGTTTTGTTTTGGGTTCTTTGGGTAGACTACAGAGGAGAGAGAGATGGAGGGAGGAACTAGGTAGGGAAGGCATGGTGGTTCACCTTTTTATATGCGGTGAGGATGGTCCATGCATTTTTGAGTTCCTTTTCAGGAAGCCAGGAGTCATCGTCGGTGGAATACCCTTTCCACCTGACCAGATAGTGGCATTTATCTGAAGCACCTTTGTGATGTATGATCTTTTCCACTTCATACTCCGCTTGTCTGCCGACGAGATCCAGCAGGTTCTTTTTGAAATGGGGCCCGTAAATAGCATTTTGCTGATAGGGTGATAAGAGGGAAGCATGAAAGACTGGGTGGATCTTCCACGTTGTTGGTAGCTTTAACTGATAAGTAACTGCAGAAAGGACATCTGTGATAATGAACAGTTCTTCTCTTTTGGGGGAGAATTTGGGGTTAGCAAGTTCTCAGCAGAGATTACGGGCTTCCAGCCAAACCTGGTCACCCTTCTGGAATGGGGTGAAGGGGTGACAGGATCTTGCTGCCATCATCTGGCACATGAATTCATGTGAAGCCAATGCTTCGTTGTGAGCAGGGGAGAGTTGTTGAAGTTGTAGTTCAATGGTGGGGATGGTGGATGTGGGGACTACAGTGGGTAGAGGGTTAGGTTTGTAACCGTTGGTTACAGAGTGGGGTTGGTGGTTGTGAGTAAACTCCACTTGGGGAATGCGATCTGCCCACGAGGCAGGGGAATCTCCGCAGAAAATACGGAGGTAGGTCTCTATTTCTTGGTTTACCTGCTCTGTTTTTCCATCGGTTTGCAGGTGAAATGCCGTGGAGAGTGCTAGTTTGTAGTTGAGGATTTGGGCGAGTTCTTTGGAGAAGGTGGAGGCAAACTATGGTCCTCGGTCAGAGATGATTTTGTTGGGAAGACTGAAGTGAGAGTAGACTTTGTGGGTGAAGAGGGTGGCCATCCCGGCGGCATCAATGGATTTTTTTGTAGGGCAGAGAATTACCCCCTTCATAAGGCCATGGTCGACCATGGCCAGGAGACTATCAAAACTTCCCGATGGGGGAAGGTTAGTGATCAGATCACACAAGATCTGTTGAAATGGGCGGGAGCAGGTGGAGCAAATGGGGATAAGGGGCAGGGTGGTTGGGTGAGTGTTGGTTTTGTTTTGTTGACACGTGGCACAACCCAAGACATAGGAGCGGATGTAGGTGGCCATAGCTGGCCACCAATACTGGGCAGAGACCAGTTGGCATGTTTTGAGGAAGCCAGGGTGGCCAGCAGAGAGGTGGTTGTGATGTTTGGCTAGAATAGCCTGTCGGGCATTGGGGGGTGCATACACATGGCCATTGAACATGAGGAGACTGTCGACGGTCTGCCAAGGTGAGAGGCGAGAGCAGAAGGAGGTGGGGAGTTTACTGGAGATGGATTGAAGGGTGGCGAGGGCAGTGGCATCGGTTCAGCAGCTGTCTTTGATTTGGTCAGCGAGGAGAGTGTCAACAGAGGAGACAAAGAGGTCTGCAGGGAGGAGAGTGGTATTGGAGTTGTCGGACTCTTTCAAGTCATGGTCCAGTCATCGGGAGAGGGCATCAGGTCTGGCAAGTTGGGCTGTGGGAGTCTAGAAGAACTTCAGGTCGAAGTCGGCAAGGTCAAGGAGCCAGTGAGCCTGACAATGGTTCAGGTCCTGGGATTTGTGGAAGTACATGAGGTTTTTGTGGTCAGTGAAGACCTGAACAGGGAAGGGGGATCCGCAGAGGTAGTGTTTCCATGCTTGGAGGGCACGGATGACTGTGAGGAGTTCGTGGTCATGGATGTCATAGTTTCATTCCGTGGGGAGGAATGATTGGGAGATGAACAAACAGGGTTTCCACTCCCCGTTCTCATCGAGCTGTTGGAGGATACTTCTAGTGGCAAACTTGGAGGCATTGGTGGCGATGGTGAATTGCGCCACAGTGTTGGGGAGTTGAAGGATGGGGCATTTGAGGAAACGCATCTTGAGGTCCTCGAAAGCGGTTTGACAATCAGGGGTCCAGTTCCAGGGTTGCACCTTTTTGTGAGGTCAATGAGGGGGCGTGTGATGGTGGAGTAATTGACGATAGACCGCCGATAGAAGTTAGCAAATCCGAGGAAGGATCAGACTTGTTTTACGGTGGTGGGGGAAGGCCATTTAGAAATGCCTTCGAGTTTAACAGGGTCCATGGCAACATGGCCTGGTTGGACAATCATACCGAGGTATTCGACTTCCTCAGTGGCGAACTTACACTTCTCAAGTTTCAGATGGAGGTCTAACTCAGTCATGTGTTGGAGGACGCACTTGGTATGCTCTGTGTGGAGCTGGTCATTCAGAGAGAACATAAGGAGGTCATCCATGTAGATGACTAGCCATCCTTCGGTGATCATGTTGTGGAAGGAGTCGTTCATAAAGCGTTGAAACGTGGCGGGTGAGTTAGTTAACCTGAAGAACATTATGTTGGGTTGGAATAGCTCACGGTGGGTGATGAAGGCAGCTTTCCACCGATCTTCTGGTTTGATCTGGACATTGTTATACTCCCACTGTATGTCAAACTTGGTGAATTTCTTGGTGTCTTGGAGTTTGTTGATCAGCTCAGAGATCAAGGGTAGGGGGTAGGCATCTTGGACTGTGGCTTCATTGAGTTTTTAGTAGTCTTGATGGGGTTGGAGACCACCATCCTTCTTATGGACAAAGAAGAAGGGGGATGCTTGGGGAGAGTTAGACGGGGAAATCTTCCTGGCTGCTAGGTTCTCATCAATGAATTTATCTGTGGCTTCTTTTTCCATGGGGGAGAGAGGGTATACTTTCCTGATGTTGGGGACAAAGTTGGTTTTTACCTTAATTTCGTGATCGTAGGGTCAGCTCAGTGAGAGGTGGTCAGCAGCGTCCTTGGAGAACACCAATGCGAATTGTTGATATTTGGGGGGAAGAGTGGTTTTGGGAGCATTGAGAGCCTCGGCTTTGGTGAGCTCAGTGGCTTGAGTGATCTTGGTGATCTGTGAGGCTCGAAGGAAGCAAGATCCACATCGGATTATCCAGAAGATGGTTTGGTTTCGAGCAGTGGTGTTCATGAAGATGTCTTCGGTAGTCCAGTCATTGTAGTTTCAAAGATGATCTTGAGAGATGGCCTGCATGGGGATGGCATTGGGCTTGTGGACAGGGAAGGTGTAGACCTTATTGTGTCAATTTTGGTCTAGTCTAATTGTCTCTTTACAGAGTTTCGATTGGTCTGTGGTTTCGTCGAGAGACAGGGTCCTTTTTGACCAGTTGATTTTTGGGTTATTGGTGTGAAGCCAGGGGAGTCCAAGAATGACATTATCTCATTCGAGGTGCATTACATGAAGGAGGACTTGGTGAGTGAGTCCTCCTCTGACGATGAAGAGGGAAGAGGTGTGGGTAATCTTCCCTTTCTGGTTGAGGGATCTGTTGGCATTTCGTGCCAGGATCGGGGTGGAGAGTTTCATAGTGGGTAGCTTGTGTTTTGCTACAAATACTCGGTCAATGCAGGAGATGTTTGCCCTGCTGTCTACAAGGGCTGAGGTGTCAACGGTTTTCTTAGTGTATGAGGGGCAGATGACTTGAATAGGAATTTGCATTGATTTTGTTGTTGCAGTTACAAGTACAGAGTTTACAAAGGAAGGTGCTAATGTCGAAGTAGGCTTCCTTATCAAAAATCCTGGAGGAAGACTGCTTTTACACACTCTTCATCATTGTTTTCTTCATCATTGTCATATACCGGATTTTACCCAAGTCCATTCCGATCCTCCGAACCCATCTCCAGTCCCACACTCAACAACTCCAATGCTATCTTGCTCGGAGCGCAACTCCAAGCCTCCGGAAATGTCCTCAGAATATCATCGTATGTCACTCTCCATTCCTCCTATGTTACTCTATCTCCATTTGTATTAGTCCTGCTTCTCTTTCCTCTCCGATCCTATGTACACAGCTCCAGCCTTCACATATCCGGTGTACAGCTCCGGTTTACTTATCTTCCGATTCCGACTTACTTACCAATCTGTTATGAAGAACTCTTAGTAATACATCTCCGAACTCCATATATAAACTCCTAGAATTACTCTGTACATTCTTCAGTTTGAATATCGACTATTCCCAACTCCTGATCTCTGATCAGTCCAACTTATTCCCAACTCCTAATCCTTGGATCCACTCTGACAACCCCCTCTGAATCCCTGAGAAAAGTCTTGAAGACTTTCTCTCCTCTCCTTGTCGTTGTCCTCATCATTGTTTATAACTTCGAGCGCGACCCCTCTGAACCTCCGAACTCCAGCCTCCGAAATCGGGGCAACGATTCTAAGCAAGGGCACACCACATATGGTGAAGCCAAGCCCCGGCCCCCAGCTTAACTCTGAAGTTCCGGAGTTAGCTCCAGAGTTGAACCAGTTTTAACAGTCATCGTCCTCGATCTCTTGAAGACGAGGGATTTCTTCTTCAGCTATTTCAGCAACCTTTTTGGTAGGTTGTGTTGAGGTACCTGTGGGATGCTGTTGGGGAAAAGCCAGACAGTGGAGGGAGGAGTGCCTGGGTTGTTGGCATCAGAAGCAGAGTTTCTTCTCAATGCAGCATTTTCGTTCTTCAGGAGTGAGTTTCCTGATGGTTCAGACAACATCCACGTCCATGGCGTTGGGGTCTTTTCAAGGGGTAAAGGAAGATGAGGGGGTGTTTTGGGAGGTAGGACGGTAGGTCCTCCTGGTGATCTCCTGGGTTCATTTCCACATCATCTGGAAGTGGGTGGCTTTTTTGTACCAGTCCTCGATGGTGGTAGGCAGGGTTTCCATGGAGTAGATCTTCATCATCAGCAGTTGAGGTAGTCCCGCTGAGAGGTAGGCTATGAGGACGTTGTCATCCATGATCTTGGAGACAACCATGTTGTTGCGGAAGTCAGCAATGTACTTAGTCAGAGAGGGTTTGTAAGTTCCTTTCTTCTTGATCATTCACATGGTGGTAAGCCAGGTGATGGCATTGCCGATTGAGTCTTGGTGCTCAAAGGCAGTTTTGAAGTCTTTGATGAAGTCAGAGAACTTTCCTAGGATGATGATGCCGGTGATGATGCATTTCTGGCAGAAGGTGGCGGCCCATGTGGCGGCAGATCCTTCAGTCATGTGGGAGAGGGCGAACGTGATTCATTTAGCATCGGAGTTGTAGACGTCCTCATTGACAAGGAGGTATAATTGTACAGTGTTGAGCCACTGTATAGATGTGTCAGAGGACCCATCGAAGGATATAGGGGCTCCAAGACAAAGTTCCTTTCCTGTGGACATATTCGTTCGGGGCAGAGGTGGCCTAGGGAGCATGGGGCGCATTTGGGATAGAGGGAACACAGTGAGCACTGGGTGCAGGCTAGGTCTGGAAGGGAGAGGAAACACAGGTTGCGAGATAGTGGAAGTGGGAGATGGAGGGGTAGGAACTCGTGGAAGGTTGAGTTGGGCAGATAGGTCATGAGAGAGTTGGAGGGTTTCCTCTTGTTCCTCTTGGATGGTGGGATAGGTGTCTGGATCAGAGTGATTGAGGAACGAGGAGGATGAGGGTTCTGAAGACGAAGGTTGTTCAGTGACGTTGCCGTGACGGAGGGACCACTGGGTAGGGGTCTGGGGATCAATGGTGGTGCTTTGCCCAGGGAATCACCCTGTTCAGGCTGAAGGCAGGAGTGGGGTGTGCAAGTGTCCAGGGAATCACCCCATTCGGACCGATGGTGGGAGTGGGATGAGGGGTGGGAATGACCTAGTAGTCACCCGTAGAGAGAAGCTTAGTCTTTTGTTATGTCAGGCTAGAACTGACAGGATCTTGAGTGAGTAACTGCCTCAATGAAGGACGAGCGAGGTGGACTTAGGGATGTACACTGACAGAGGACTTCAGGTACGACGAGGTATAGGTCTAATGCCTAGTACCAGAAACGAAGGTTGCTCGTTGGGAAGACTGCAGAGTCGTAGAGAGTCCAAGGGGTTTCCTTGACTCGAGAACAAGGGAAGACTCAAGGGAGGACCCTTAGCCTTAGTGTGTCGATACTGATGACGATGAGAGGAGCGAGGAGGCAAAGTAACTTGTAATATTCGAGAAGACTAAGCTTAAGGAAATACATGTGGAGATACGAGGGTTTAAATAGTACTGCCAAGGGGTTACGTAAAGGGATGTGTCAGCATCAAAGATAAGGAGTGAGTCAGCCGATAAGGGACTGAGTCACAACGAGTCAAGACTATTAATACAACAGTTCCAAGGAATGCTGGTTGTTGGTGAAAGGTGGGAAGAACTGGGGAAGCGGTATACGAGGCAGTAATGGCGTACCTGATGTCCAAAGGTGATGAGGACAGAAAGGGACATAGCTAAGTAAAGAAAAGAAAGGAAAAAGGATACATATCCACAGTCATAACACCCAAAGCCTACAGACCAATAGCCCTACTCAATACAATGGCTAAGATCCTCTCATCCTGCATAGCTGACGACCTCTCCTATCTAGCAGAACAACACAACCTACTCCCCTCTTCCCACTTCAGAGGTAGATCGGGCAGATCAATGGTGGACTCCCTCCACCAACTCACCAAGTTCACCTATGATGCCTGGTCTCACTCTTCCAATAGATTCGTCTCCATACTTTTCCTAGATGTCAAAGCGGCATTCCCAAGCATAGTCCCCTCGCACCTCTTCCACAACATGTGGACAAAAGGAATTCCCACGGGAATACGTTGACTGGTATAAGCATCACTTGGAAGGCTGCTGTACTACCCTCACTTTTGATGACTTCACTTCTGACCCATTCCTCATCTCCATAGGTCTCAACCAAGGCTGCCCCATCTCTTCAGTCACATTCCTCTTCTACAACGCAGACCTCATCAGCCTTGGAGAGGGAAAAAAGGACATCCTCAGCCTTGGCTTCATAGATGACACAGTGTATGTGGCACATGGCAGGAGCTTCAAGGAAGCAAATGAAAAGCTGAAAAAGATGATGGAGGGATCAGGAGGCACACTGGAATGGAGCCACTCCCACCACTCCAACTTCAAACTTGACAAAACTGCCCTACTCTGCATCTCCAGACTCTGCATGCCTGACCCCCACTCCAGCAGCAAGACCCTCCCCATCTATTGACCATCTATTGTCATCCAAGGCCACAGTATTTTCCCATCCCAAAGCTGCAAATTCCTTGGGGTTTTCATAGACCATGAACTATGTTTCATGCAGCAAGCTGCATATGCCATCACAAAAGGAACAAAGTACATCCTCGCATGTAAAAGACTAACCAAAGTTTCTAGCAGGGTAAAAGCCAGGATGATGAAGAAACTATATGAGAGCATCGCAGTTCCAAAGATGATGTACGCCATAGATGTCTGGGGGGCAAAGTTGCTAGAAAAGAGCAGAAGCAAAAAGGAGGGTGGCTGGGGCACATGAGGCTTCAGAAAGAAAATGGAATCAATTTAATGACTCACCATGCTACAAATTACTGGGGGGATGTGGTCTACCACAACAGACCTATTCTTTGCCCACACTGACCTGTCCCCCATCTCCTCTCTAATCCACAAATTCTGTAGCAGAGCTGCTCTCCACATGGCCACTCTCCCAGGATTGCACCCTCTCTGCAGCCACATCATCTCCACCTTCCAACACTGCAAGTGCCATAAATCCCCCCTCCACTGCATCACCAATGCCTTCCACCTCAACCCTTGGAAATTCGAAACCATCCTTCTGGTACGTCATGACACAAAGTGGTCCCCTGACATCCATCTAGACATCTGTGAGGACAAGGAGGACGCCATCATCCAGGACATCCAAGCAGAACACTCCTAGGACATTTCCCTCTACTCGGATGGATCAGGTATGGAAGGAAGGATAGGCAAAGTGGCAGTACTGAGACGAGGTGGAGAGAAGTTAAGAGAGTTGAGGTACGAGCTAGGATCAACAACGGACCACACGGTATACGAAGGAGAGATAATGGGAATGATTCTGGCAGTGGAACTACTATGGACCACATGAAACATTCAATCAGTATCACTAGGGTTGGACAACAAAGCAGCAATTCTCACCACCAACATCTTCAAGTTGGGCCCAGGCCACTACCTCATGGACTACTTCCATGACAACCTCAGAGAAGTCCTCCAATGCCACCATCTCAACTCCCTCACCATCAGATGGATACCAGGGCACTGTTACGACTGTGGACACATATCTCTTTTCTTATCTCCTTTTCTTACTTAGCTATGTCCTCTTATGTCTCCACTGCCTTCGGACATCAGGTATGCCATTACTGCCTTGTGTACCACATACCGCTTCCCCAGTTCCTTCTGCCTTTTGCCGACTACCGGCATTCTTCGGAACCATTATATTATTAGCTATGACTCGTTGTAACTCATTCCCTTATTGGATGACTCACTCCTTATCTCTGATGCTGATGCATCCTCTTATGTAAACCCCTTGGCAGTACTATTTAAACCCTAGTACCTCTACTTGTATTCCTTAAGCTTAGTCTTCTTGAATACTACGAGTTACTTGGCCTCCTTCTCGCCCTCATCGTCAGTATCAACACACTATGAACTAAGGGTTGTTCCCTTGGTCCTCCTCTCAACCTTGAGTCAAGGAAGCCCCTTGGACTCTCTGTGACTTCGTCGGTCCTCCCGACAAGTATCCTTCATCTCCGGTATTAGGCATTGGACCTATACCTCATCATACCCGAAGTCCTCTGTCGGTGTACATCCCTAAGTCCACCTCGTTCATCCTTCATCGAGGCAGTTACTTACTCGAGACCCTGTTGGTTCTAGCCTGATGTAACAAAAGACTAAGCTTTTCTCTACAGGCGACTACTAGGTCATTTCCACCCCCCATCCCACTCCTGCCATCAGTCTGCATAGGGTGATTCCCTGGACACTCGCACACCCCACTCCCACCCTTAGCCTGAATGGGGTGATTCCCTGGGCAAAGCACCATCATTGATCCAAGGACCCCTACCCAGTAGTCCATCCCTTGTGGCAACATTGCCGAACAACCCTCGTCCCCTGAGCCCTCGTTCCCCAAGCCCTCATCCCCCTCATCCCTCGATCACTCTGATCCAGACACCTACCCTACCATCTGAGAGGAACAGGAGGAAACCCTCCAACTCTCTCATGACTTATCTGCCCAACTCAACCTTCCGCGAGTTCCTACCCCTCCATCTCCCACTCCCACTATCTCGCAACCCGTCTTTCCTCTCCCTCCCAGACCTAGCCCACATCCGGTGCTCACTGGGTTCTCTTTATCTAGAACATGTCCCTCATTCCCTCAGCCACCTCTGACCCGAACAGCTATGTCCACAGGAAAGGAACTCTGTCTTGGAGCCCCTACACCCTTTGATGGGTCCCCTACTACATCCATACAGTGGCTCAACACTGTACAATTCTACCTCCTTGTTAATGAGGATGTCTGTGACACTGACACTAAATGAATTGTGTTCGCCCTCTCCCACATGACCCTGGGATCCACCACTACTTGGGCCGCTACCTTCCACCAGAAATGCATGACCACTGGCATTATCACTCTAGGGAAGTTCTCGGACTTCATCAAAGACTTCAAAACCACCTTTGAGCATCAGGACTCAATCAGTAATGCCATCGCCTGGCTCACCACCACATGAATGATCAAGAAGAAAGGGACTTATGAACTCTCTCTAACCAAGTACATTGCTGACTTCCATAACAACGTGGTCATCTCAAAGATCTCAGACAATAATGTCCTCATCGCCTACCTCTTCACAGGGTTACCACAACCCTTAATGATGAAGATCTACTCCATGGAATCCCTGCCCACAATGGTTGAAGATTGGTACAAAAAGGCTACCCACTTCCAAACTATGTGGGAACGAACCCAAGAAATCACAAAGAGGACATACCGCCCCACCTCCCAGAACACCCCTTCCTTGTCCTTTACACCCCGAAAGGATCCCAACGCCATGGACATAGATGTCATCCAAACCATTAGGAAACTTACCCCGGAAGAAAGAAAACGATGTGTCAAGAAGAAACTCTGCTTCTGATGCCAACAACTAGGATACTCCTCCCTCAAATGTCCTGCTTTTCCCCAGCAATGCCCCACAGGTACACCAACCTGACCTACCAAGAAGGTCGCCGAGGTAGCTGAAGAAGAAATCCCTCATCTCCAAGAGATCGAGGATGATGATGAAGAAAACAAAGACGAGGAATGTGTAAAAGCAGTCTTCCTACAGGATTTTTGACTAGGAAGCCTACCTCGACATTAGCACCTTCCTTTATAAACTCTGTACTTGTAACAATGACTACCAAATCGATGCAAATCCCTATCCAAGTCGTTCATCCCTCGTATACAAAGAAAACCGTTGACACCTTTGCCATCATCGACAGCGGAGCTAACATCTCTTGCATCGACCAAGAGTTCATAGCAAAACACAAACTACCTACTATCAAACTCTCCACCCCGATCCTGGCCCAAAACGCTGATGGATCCCTCAACAAAAAAGGGAAGATTACCCATACCGCCTCCCTCTTCATCGTCGTCAGAGGACTCACTCACCAAGTTCTCCTCCACGTAATGCACCTCGGTCGAGATAACATTATTCTCGGACTTCCCTGGCTCCATGCCAACAACCCGTCAATCAACTGGACAAAAAGAACTGTCTTCCTTGACGAATCCACTGATCAATCGAAGCTTTGTCAAGAAAAAATCAGGCTCGACCAAACCCAACATGACAAAGTCTACACCTTCCCCATCCACAAACCCGACTCCATCCCAATACAGGTTATCTCCCAAGACCACCTCCGGAATTACAATGACTGGACTACTGAGGACATCTTCATGAACACAGCAATCCAAAATAGATCCATCTTCAGGATCATCTGGTGTGGATCCCGTTTCCTTCGAACCTCCCAGATCGCCAAGATCACCCAGGCCACCGAGCTCGCCAAAGCCAAAGCACTCAACATCCCAAAGGTCACTCTCCCATTTGAATATCAACAATTCACATCGGTGTTCTCTAAAGACACCACCGACCACCTTCCACCGACCCGACCTTACGACCACGAAATAAAGGTAAAACCTGACTTCACTTCCCACATTGGGAAAGTATACCCTCTCTCCCCCATGGAGAAGGAAGCTGCAGATAAATTCATTGACGAAAACCTAGCTGCTGGAAAAATCTCCTCATCTAACTCTCCCCAAGCATCTCCCTTCTTTTTTGTCCACAAGAAGGACAGTGGTCTTTGACCTTGCCAAGACTACCAAAGACTCAATGAGGCCACCATCTGAGATGCCTATCCCTTGCCTCTGATCTCAGAGTTAATCGACAAACTTTGAGACACCAAGAAATTCACCAAGTTCAATGTATGATGGGGTTATAACAATGTCCAGATTAAACCCGAAGACCAGTGGAAAGCTGCCTTCGTCACCCACCGCGGCCTGTTCCAACCCAACATAATGTTCTTCGGGTTAACTAACTCCCCCGCTACATTCCAGAGATTCATGAATAACTCCTTCTGCGACATGGTTGCTGAAGGATGGCTAGTCATCTACATGGATGACCTCCTCATCTTCTCCCCAGATGACCAATCTCATACCAAATGCACCAAACGTGTCCTTCAACATATGACCGAGCTAGATCTCCATCTAAAACTCAAGAAGTGCAAGTTCGCCACTGAGGAAGTCGAATACCTTGGGATGATTGTCCGACTGGGCCATGTTGCCATGGACCCAGTAAAACTGGAGGGCATTTCCAAATGGCCTTCCCCCACTACCGTGAAACAAGTCCGATCCTTCCTCGGATTTACTAACTTCTACAGGCAATTCATCGCCAACTACTCCACCATCACTCAACCCCTCATTGACCTCACCAAGAAAGTGCAGTCCTGGAATTGGACCTCTGACTGCCAAACCACCTTCGAAGCCCTCAAAATGCGGTTTCTCCAATGACCCATCCTCCAACTCCCCAACTCCTCGGCACAGTTCGCCATCGCCACCAACACCTCCAAGTTCGCCACTGGAGGCATTCTTCAACAGCTTGATGAGAATGGGGAATGGAAACCCTGCTCGTTCATCTTTCAGTCCTTTCTCCCCGCAGAACAAAACTACGATATCCACAACCGCGAACTCCTCACAGTCATCTGCGCCCTCCAAGCATGGAAACACTACCTCCATGGTTCCCCTTTCCCCGTTCAGGTCTTCACTGACCACAAAAATCTTACCTACTTCCGCAAACCCCAAGACCTAAACCATCGTCAAGCTCACTGGCTCCTTGACCTTGCTGACTTTGACTTGAAATTCTCCTACACCCCCGCAACTCAACTCGCTGGTCCAGATGCACTCTCTCGCCGACTGGATCATGATTCTAAAGAGACCAATAATTCAGATACCACTCTCCTCCCTGCAGACCTCTTCATATCCTCTGTCGATACCCTCCTTGCCGATCAAATCAAAGACGGCTGTCGAACAGATGCCACCACCCTTGCTGCCCTCCAATCCATTTCCAGCAAACTCCCTACCTCCTTCCGCTCCCGCCTCTCACTGTGGCAAACCGTCGACAGACTCCTTACATTCAATGGTCGCATTTACGCACCATCCAATGCTTGCCAGGCCATCCTGGCAAAACACCATGACCACCTCTCTGCCAGCCACCCCAGCTTCCTCAAAACCCACCAGCTTGTCTCTGCCCAATACTGGTGGCCCATGATGGCCACCTATATCTGCTCCTACGTCTCCGGTTGCGCCATGTGCCAACAGAATAAGGCTAACACCCACCTGACGACCCCCCCTCTCATCCCCATTCGATCCACCTGTTCCCACCCATTTCAACAGATCTCCTGTGATCTGATCACCGACCTCCCCCTGTCAGGAGGTTTTGACAGTCTCCTGGTCGTGGTCAACCACGGCCTTACAAAGGGGGTAATTCTCTGCCCCACAAAAAAATCCATCAATGCCACCGGCATGGCAACCCTCTTCACCCACAAAAGTCTATGCCCGCTTCGGACTCCCAGGCAAAATCATCTCCGACCAAGGTCCCCAATTCGCCTCTGCCTTCTTGAAGGAACTCGCCAGAATCCTCAACTACAAACTGGCCCTCTCCATGGCGTTCCACCTGCAAACTGATGGAGAAACCGAATGGGTAAACCAAGAAATAGAAACCTATCTCCACATCTTCTGTGGAGATTCCCCTGCCTTGTGGGCAGATCGCATTCCCCAAGCAGAGTTCACTCACAATCACCAACCTCACTCCATAACCAACCAATCTCCATTCTTTCTCCTCATGGGTTATGAACCTAACCCTTTACCCACTGTAGTCCCCATGTCAACCATTCCTGCAGTCGAAGTCTGACTCCAGCAACTCTCCTCTGCATGAAATGAAGCCTTAGCTTCACATGAACTCGCT
This sequence comes from Retiboletus flavoniger, assembly GCA_038089835.1. Classification (NCBI taxonomy): domain Eukaryota; kingdom Fungi; phylum Basidiomycota; class Agaricomycetes; order Boletales; family Boletaceae; genus Retiboletus; species Retiboletus flavoniger. The sequence continues at coordinate 17,798 of JBBPLO010000446.1, forward strand.
CACCAGATGATGGCAGCCAGATCCCATCACCCCTTTACCCCATTCCAAAAAGGTGACCAAGTCTGGCTGGAAGCCCATAACCTCTGCCAGGAACTTGCCAACCCCAAGTTCTCCCCAAAAGAGAAGGACCCTTCGTTATCTCTGATGTTCTCTCCACAGTCACCTATCGACTGATACTGCTGAAGACTTGGAAAATCCATCTGGTCTTCCACACGTCCCTCCTATTGCCCTATCGGCAGAATGCTATATATGGCCCTCATTTCAAAAAGAACCCACCAGATCTCATCGGCAGACAGGCAGAATACGAAATAGAAAAGATCATATGTCACAAAGGTGCTTCAGATAAGCACCACTATCGGGTCAGGTGGAAAGGGTATTCCACCGATGATGACTCCTGGCTTCCTGAAAAGGAACTCAAACACACACAGACCATCCTGTCCGCTTACAAGAAGGCGAACCACTGCACCTTTCCTACGTAGTTCTCTCCCCTCTATCTCTCCTTCATAGTTACCACAGAAACAAAAAAAAAAAAAAAAAACCACCATGAACACCATTGCCATCTCCCCCATCTCCCTCTCTATCTCTACTGTGTCCTCACTACGTTCATCTCCCCCTATTTCTTCCCCCCTCGCTGACCACATCATGTCCACTGAGGATTTACCCATAGACTTCCCTAGTATAGCCTCCCACGCGTCCACAGTCTATGACCCCCAGTCTTCCGAATCCTGTGTCCCCTCCCCAGGATGGGGAAATCCTAACTCCCCATCCACCCCATGTTGGGGCAACCAAACCCCCTCACCTGAACTCCCTCTAGTCTCCCTAGCCACTGTTATCCCCTCTCCCATCCTCAGAGTAGACGTCCTGCTCTATGCACACCATATGCGAGAGAACTACCCGTCTTGCGACGACATGCAAGAGCTTGCCTCTGCTCTCACTGACTCCTGGATCATGATCCCCCTCCAGTCCTTCATTGAGGACACCTCCCCCATTGAGCTTATATCAAAGCTCTACCTCCAAATCGCCTGCCTTGGCCTCGTTCTGACTCGCCCCTCGGATGCAGACCTTGCCTACCTCAGGTCTGTAGTCTCCACCATTCACAGAGAGGCCCGAGCCATCGTGCTCCTTCTAGGCTACCAACTCGGAGCGTTAGAATTCTTCCAGGATCTCAACAGATACCAAAAAGAGCTTGCTGCTAGGCGAACCGCTAGAGACCAGACGCCCCCAACCACTCCTTCCTCCCTCGCATCCCCCCTCAACTTGGCCAAATTAGACTTCTTAGCCTGAGTGGAAGCAGCGTGGACTGGCAACGAGGGACACACCCCCCTTGACCCTTTGCATCCCTGCTATTGGAAAGCATGCTATCACTGTCACTGACTCAGTCACTTTCGGACCAAATGCCAAGTCTACCAATGCCCGCTCTGTCTCAACTTCGTGCCAGGCCACCCCCAATCTAGATGCCCCCTTCACCGACCTCCCGCTCCCCCCATCATCTCTTCATCTTCTGGGTCTTCACATAATTCCCAATCCCCCGTCCATCACCAAAACTGCCGCTCACAACCAATGCCTCTGTGACCTGTTCCTCCTCCCAGGCATTATGCGAACCGCTGACCACAACGGAACCAGTCACCTGTCGAGACAACAAACTATGGTAACGATGATGTCGATGACGTCTTTGATGATGAGGCTTATGCTAACATGACCAGATCCCCTGGGATCGGTTATATCGACCTCTAGAGTGTGGGTCGTTGGAGACTCCCTGCCTAGTACAGGGGTAATGTTACGACTGTGGACACATATCTCTTTTCTTATCTCCTTTTCTTACTTAGCTATGTCCTCTTATGTCTCCACTGCCTTCGGACATCAGGTATACTGTCGCTGCCCCATATGCCGCCTCCCCGGTTCCTTCC
>JBBPLO010000447.1:0-19674 GCA_038089835.1 Retiboletus flavoniger
AAGTGTACTAAATATGTACCCAAAGTATACTAAATGTAGCTGGAAAGTGTAGTAACAGAGTATCAAAAATGCACCCAAAATGTTGCAAAAGTATAGTTAAATATATAGTTAAAAGATACAGTAGACAATCAACACTATTGATAATCTAGTCTGTTATATTCTATGCCAGACTATAGATAGTCTAGATCAACACTGGTAATAGACTAGTTATATTCTATGCCAGACTAGAAAATACTATGATCACTATGAGTTATCTATGAAAACACTATGAACACTATGACTACTATGAGGACTATGGTGAAATCCTTGATTTGCTGATGGATGTCCTGCGAGTGGATGATCGTGGTGTTGTTGGATGATTTTCTCATGAAGATTGGAGTCATTTGGCACATAGAGTAGTCCTTTCCAGTATATAAGGTCGTTTTGGCGTTTTCAGGGTGAATTTTCCATTTCTAATCCTTTGGTTACGAAGGTTTCGACTTTTGATTGGAATTTCTTTATTTCTTCCTCAAAGGAATTGATGGAGTGCACTGCAGCTTCAATGTCAACTATGGGAGGATACTCATGAAGAGACCTCTCAACCATTTTTGAAGGGGAAGAAAATAGGGATTTTGGTAGAACGACTTGTGCTTTATTATCATCCACCCTCTTTCAAAGTCTGGCCTCCAGGACAGAGGATCAGCAGGATTCGATTTGCCAGAACGATGTACCATGGTGAAATGATACTCTTGCAGCAATTGTTGCCATCTTGCCTGTCAGCAAGACAAATCTTGTGGATGTTTGAAAAACTCAAGGTTTTTATGATCAGTGAGTAATTCAAAGGGGTGTTTGGCATCCAGAAGATAATGTTGCCACTCTTTTAAGGCGAAGATGATAGTGGTCATTTCAAGATCTGCTGCATGATAATTTCATTCAGCTTCAGATAAGAATTTGGATATAAAGGCGACCGGATGATATTTATCATCTTGTTTTTGTGACAGTATGGCGCCAAGTCCAACTCCTGATCTGTCAGTTTCAACCCAGAATAACCCTTCATCGGTAGGAATATGTAAGGCTGGAGCTGTGGTAATTGCTTTCTTTAACCGTACAAACACTTTTTCACAGTCGGCTGACCAGATAAATTCAACCTTTTCAGATGTGAGATTATTAAATGGTCTAGCTATCTTTGTGAAATCCTGAATAAAGTGTTGATAAAAGTTCAAAAAGCCTAAAAAGCCTCGTAATTCCTTTTGACTAGTAGGGATTTTCCAGTCGGTGACTCCTTTGACCTTTCCCTTGTTCATTTTGAGCTCGTCATGTGATACGATTAATCCTAGATATTCTGTTTCTGCTTGTTCAAACTTGCATTTAGTATGTTTGAAGAATAGTTTATTGTTGCGGAGGATTTGTAGAACTTCTCGTAGGATTTGACGATGCTCTTCAATGGTCTTGGTAAAGATCATGATGTTGTCCATGTAAACAATCACTTTTCCTCGATTGATGAGATCTCGGAAGAGGTGGTTCATCATGGTTTGAAAGGTTGCCGGTGAATTGGTTAAACCAAAGAACATGACAAGGGGTTCGAAAAGACCTTGGTTTGTTCAGAAGGCTGCTTTCCATTTGTCTCCTTCTTTGATTCGAATGTTGTTGTATCCCCATCGGATGTCTAGCATGGAAAAGATGCTAGCTCCTTTGAGTTTATCAATAAGTTCGGAGATTAATGGAAGGAGATAGCAGTTTTTGATGGTGATATCATTTAATTTCTGATAGTCTTGAACTGGTTGAAGACGTCCATCTTTCTTCTTGATGAAAAAGAAGGCAGATGCAAAAGGAGATTTAGATGGTATGATTTTTCCCAATTTAAGGTTTTCTTCGAGGAAGTCATCTAATTCTTTTTGCTCATCTATTGTCAAGTTGTACATTTTACAATCGACCTTGTGTTCTCCTGGTAACAACTCAATGGTGTGGTCCCATGGTCTCCTGGTGGAAGTTCATTGAAGTTTTCCTTTGCAAACACATCTTTGTAGTCATGATATGCTTCTGGGACTACTTCTTCAAATGTTTTCTTGTCGGATTGTGTTTTTTGGGTCTTTTCGATTGCAATTTTTGTGGCTAGATTTGTTTGATCGGTGTGACGTTGGAATAATTCGTCACCCTCCTCTCATGTCTCGTCGTCCTTGATGAGGTGCGGAGTATGGTTGCAAGAGAAGGATAAAGAAGACATTTTCCAGTTGATCAAAGGATTATGGAATTTGAGCCAATCTAAACCCAGGAAGATAGAACATGTTCCAAGGTCTGTAATCGCAAAAGAAATCTGTTCCATGTGGTCTCCGACACGAAGTTCCACTTGGATACAATAGATGATAGATCCATGAGAATTTCGTGAACTGTCGGCATTATAGACAGGTATAGGATGTGGTAGGGGATGTGTTCACAATTTATGTTTCTTTATGAATCCAGCATTGATGGAAGAACCTGTATATCCTGAATCGAGTAATGCCATGGTGGAAATCTCATTGGCTTCTGGGGTAAAGATGATCACTGGGATGTCAAACAAATTATTGGATCAATTTTGTCTGATAAATCTTGGTCGTTGTTGTAATTCCGTTAGCACTAAATGTGCTTCTGGCATTGAGATTTGTCTTATTGTATTAACTAAATCGGGGTCTACTTCTGATAATCATGATTCATGAACAAAGCTTCACAAGTGTTTTAGCATTCTTTGTTGGTTCATGTCATTGGTGACCTTCTTAATCCAAGCTGTGGACCAAGGGTCTACTGTATTCATCCAAGATTTCTTATTAGTGGAGCACTCAGCAGCTTCACACTTTTCAGATTTCTTGGGACATTTGTCAGAAGGGCGCACTGCAGCCTCATTACTGACTTTTCTTTTGAGAATGGTTCGTTGGATAGGAGGTTCTACCAAAATGGGAACCTCTGTCGAACTTATCTCACTTGTGGTCTCTCCAGTTTCTGTTTCTAAAACATTATATTTATTCAAAAACGTTATATCTGATAATTTAGAAGTAGTCGATCATGCTACTTCTTTTCAGGAAAATCCTCTTCTACTTTTTTCATAGCTATGAGAAGGGATTCGTTGTCCGTGTATTCTATATTAACACCCCTAAAGTTCATAGTTCTGTTTTGAGGAATGCAGGGTTTGAAGTGTTCAGCACAAGGCCATGGCTTTCCACACTTGAAACATTTTCCTTCAGCACAAGCTTTGCCGATATCCATAGGAGCACCAGCTCCGGGGAAGATGCCAGGTTGATTAGGGTGTGGAGTGACCGTGACTTTAGCCGGTGTAGAGGCAGCAGGCGTTGGTTGCATTCGGGGCCAGCAAGGGGAATAACCAGTGTTTTGATCTTTTAATCCTACCTTTCGTTCCTTAATTTCGGTGAGGACTTGATTGGCACGAACAAGGGCTACTTCCCAAGCTTCGAGATCTTCTTCTTCCAAAAGGGCCAGTTGAGACCTTTCAATGTATTCCACTACTTTATTGTGGAGCCCAGTGTGCATGATGCTAATCAGAATTTGAGCGTTTACAACTGTGTCATATTTGCTTTCGATCATCAGTTGCTTCATTTGCACCATGAAGTCTTCAACAGTATTTTTGCCCTGTTTTAGAGTGAAGAGTTTCTTTTCGGATTGGCATTTGAGTGCCGCTGGCATGAAGGTTTTGGAAAGGGATTTAGCGAATTGGTCCCATGTAATTCTATGAAGCCATTTAATGTTTTGTGCAACATATAAATCTGCGAATCTTCCAGCAGTGTTCTCTCCTTTCATATAGGAGAGGGCAATCAAGATCTTTTGCCTGTCTGTAGGTGAGCTGGGGAATCCAGTGAATATAGGGTGACCGCTCTCATCCATTGGATGAAAGTAGTTTTTGTGCCATCATAGTCAAACAGTTTGGCAGCAATTGATTTGCCTATAGGAGCTTCATATGGAACTGGTTCTGCAGGAGATTTCCCTTTCGTAACCAGTGGTGTGGGGAGAGGTCACTGTGGTAACTTGGGAAGGTTTACCATGATGGGTACTGGTGTAGATGCAGAAGAATTGAATAGATCATCCTCATGTGGAAATGTTGGTGGGGGACCTAAAAGGGCATAAGTCATCCCAGGTTCTTTAAGTCTTGCCAGCCAAGTAGCATGGTGAGCTTCATATAATGCCAACTGTTGACTGTATTTGCTCGATTGAGCGGGTTGGGCTGGAACAGGTATAGGTGCCTGCACCAATGCTTGTGAAGCGGTGTGGGAGATGGGGTCTCAGGGGTATGGGTCGGACATAGTGATGCACTTTGCCAGGGAATGATCCCATACAGCTGAATGTGAGAGTGTGGTGTAAAAAGGGTTACTGTAACAAAAACTTCAATTCCTTTTCCAATAGGGAGGCTAGCACAGAATTTAATGTTGACGGTGTAAAACAGTAAACTTGACTCAGAGGACTAGCAGAGAGTAGTCCTGAGCCTGCAGGTAGGTTGAAGGAGACAAATATCGTCCCAAAGGGGTCCAACTACGAAGAGAAGTGCAGAAAGACCTGCCTGAGTGGGTACTGCCCAAGGGAGAACAGTCTGGAAGAAGACCAGAAGAAGACTGGAAGTCTGGAGTAGAGAAGGTGACGAGCAGGAAGTGTTGGGGACGTGACGGACAATGATGGCAATGGGCCAGAGACAATTCAGACGGATATGGTGGCATGGTGAGAATCCAACGTGAAGGAAACTGGATTATAAAATCCTAAGTACATGGTCCTTATAGTCCGGAAGAGTCTGGGTGAACTAATACGAAATAAAACTACTTGCAGAGTGATATAAACAGTGTCCGTAATCATATGACAAGGTCTTTGGAAGACCGGTGTAAAGATCCTGCTAAGGCTGGAGGGACTTGAGAAGTGTAGCCTACAAGTCCTGGCCAAAGGAAGGGTGAGGGGAGCGAATAGGTTCGCCCCAAAAGGGATTCCGGAGAAGAGGAAGGTCAGAAATGAAGTCCGGAGGACTCTACCAAGAAGTCCGGTGAAGACCAGGCAGAGAATGTATGGGCGGTGGTATGACCAGTAGACCGGTCGACGAAAGCGTTGTTGGTGATGGAGGAAAAGAGACGTAGGCGTTGGACGTTGGACGTTGGACGTTGACGGAGACGATCACGGTAGCGTTTTGTGTAGTTCGGACATTGTGAGCAAAAGGTAGCTGTCTTGCAATATGCAATACAAAGATTTTATGGACCAGGCATACCCGTGTCCGTAACTATGGCTTAAGCAGTACTTAAGCGAAGTCAAAGATTAGCGTTTGAATGATGGGAGAGAGTTTGATGAAACAAAGACAACCCTTTTGGGTCGCCGTGAAACTCTAAGGTACGGGACCGATAAAGCCGATCGGCCCGGCGATAGTCGGTCGTAAGTAAAGTAAGGACAAAAGTTACCGTAGTCGACAAAAGGAAAAGGAAGAGTGGAGTAAGTAGGTAAGGATGTAACATATGCAAGAGGAACAAGTATGAAGGTAAAAACGGACGAACCGGAGTAGTTTGGGGAAGACCGACGGTACTGGAGTACCGGTCTTACCACCGGACTTGGATGGAGTAACAGGCGGGAAGTTGGTAAACGTAGGAGGGAGTATATGTGCGCTGTAATGATGGGAAATTGGGTGTTACGACCATAGAGACGCACTGTTCTCTACATCCACTGGGGACTTTGAATACTGACTGTCCCCAGTCAGTCGCAGCATTGTGCTGACTAAGCACAGTGTGGAGTTTGAACGGTGGCGGTCTAGTCGCGTCGTGTCTGCTGTGCCTCTTCCTACATCACACTCCATCCTTCCCTCATCCACTCCACACACCATGCAATCCCAGTTCACCAGCCAAGTCGACGGTCTATGCACCATGACAGCAAAGGGGGCCGAACATCGCTGAGACGTCAACTGTCGATACAAGGTGGCCACCGAACGCGTCATGGCTGAAGCGAAGACGATGCCGGATGACTGGGAGGAACTTCGTGAGGAGATGGAGATGTGGGTGGAGAGCTTCAGGCGTGCTATGGTGAGCATTCAAGCCATACCGAGGTGATGTTAACCACAATAATGTCTCTTTTAGGACGAATGGGAGGTAGCCTCCAAGGAGGCGGACGCACTCCACCTCTACACAGAACTGGAGGACGACATCGCAGCCCTGCTCGCGGATGCAGAGCGCCAGCAGGCAGAGTGGTTGAAGAGGAAGAATGCGCCACCAGTTGAGGAAGACGATGGGCCGGTGGGCATGCAGGGGACGGCGTTGGACATAGAGGAGGTGGAGCGACAGGTGGTGCCCGTCATTGAGAAGGTGACTGGGTCGTCCAGGATGGTGTCGAACATGTCCTCCGGACTAAAGGTGTGTAGTGGGTTTGTTGCGGTCCATCCTGAGCTAACAGCAGTACAGAGGAGCCGGTCAGAGGACACTGACGGGGAAGAAGAAGACGCAGCCCTGCCAAGGAAGAAGACCGCCCCTACCGGATTGGCGGCCGCTCAGCCCGAACTGCCCTCTGACACTTGCGCTCAGTGCAAACAGGCAAGAGTAGCTGGTCAATGCATCAAGGGGACTGGACTGGCATGCGCTCGGTGCCAGCAGTTGAAGGGAGTGTGCAGCTGGGCTGCCGGGCAACACGCGCTGAGAAGGAAGAATGCGATGGTGGTGGTGGTGCTGCCAAGCAAGGGTGAGTAAGTTGTTGGTTATCCAAGCGTGGTCTGATGGTTTAATAGGGGGGAGACCAGCCAGGGCAGCAGCCAAGGTGGGTTCCAGCAAGTGGGTGGAATCCCCCATCGAGGTCCTTTCTGACGACAAGATCAAGGAAGACAATACCCCTGTCAAGCCGAAGGAGAAGGGGAAAGGGAAGGTGGCAGCAGTAAGGAAGATCGGCGGGAAGACTCCAGTCCAACGCCAGCAAGACCAAATCACACATCGGCTCAACGTTGTGCATTCGTGCCTGTACCAAATCCGGGTGAACATCAAGGTGCTGGACATTGAGCACCAGGAGGTGATGGCAGAGGTGAGCGATTTGGTGGGCGAGTTGGAGGAGTTGGACGTATAGGAGGGGGCCGTTGGTAGCATAGTCCATTCGCCTGTATCTGTACATAGTCCACTCGTTCATATAAACAGTCCGGTTCTCAAATGAAGTAGAAGGAAATGTAAAGATAAAGAAGAAGCAAGAGTAAGAAAGAAAGAGAGAGGAAGAGAGGGAGTAAGAATTTTATGCGGGCTGCCACCCAGCTTTGCTTCGTCGGTCAACTTCTAGCATCTATCCCTACCGGAGTTACCTCGGTCTATTGGCGGTCTTTGGTATGGGTGGTATACGGTTTGGCGGTCTATAGGGTGAAATGGGTGCGGTGTCTTGGAGCGCGTTGGAATAATAAGTGGTACATCGGGAGCATACATAGTGAGACACTTTACAGAAAAGGAATCGTACTCTTTTGTTTTGTTTTTGTCTTTGTTCTTTGTTTTTCTATGGTTTTACTTTTATCGGCGTATAGTAAGAGGAATGTCTGTTAGACGTTGTTTAGCGAAATTGAGCGGCGAGGCGTAGAGGTCACCAGATAAATCCCAGGGTAAGACAGAGGTTATTGTACAATTGAGAAGACAAATGTATGTAGACCAGTGACAGAACTAGTCCTGACCAGTGAAGTCCGGTTCTTCCTCGTCCGGCTCATCAATGTCTTCTCCTGCCAGCTTGTCCAGGTTGTCATCGTCTAGACCGGTTAGCTCGGTGACAGGTATAGTAGAAGTGAAACAGGGGTAGTAGGGAGCGAGACGGAAGGCAGCGTATCACAGTTTGGAGACCACCCCGTCCAACTCGGCCAGGATATATGATCCGCTGGCAGTTCGGCGAAGGACTACCATTGGACCCAGGTATCTAGGCTTCGTCTTCCAGTTAAGTTCCTTTTCTATGCGGATGTTATGGACTAGGACCAGACTCCCGGACTGGAAGTTGAAGTCCTTGATTTGGTTCTTGAAAGCAGCCTTGAAATGTTTGATAGACTCAAACCGAGCCTTGAGGACACGCTCATGAATAGACTCCAAGTCCTCCTGATGCTTTTGGAGCTGACAAGCTTGCCATGCAATCAGGCCGGACAGAGACAGCGGATCGGTATCTGGAGGGGGAACGAGGAATGTAGCCTCGGAGAGGTCAAATGGAAAGAGCAGCTCTATGCCATGAACCATGAAATATGGAGACAAACCGGTAGACCGGAGTATGGTAACCCGCTTGGCCCAAAAGACCAAGTGAGTGGCAACATGCCAGCATAACTCCCCCCCTTGGGAAGTTTTAACAATGGCCTCCCAGACATCGTAATGATGCCATTTGACCAGACCGTTGGCTTGGGAGTTGTAGGGGGAGATGTGAATGTGTCTAATGCCATACCAGTCAGCAAGAAGGTCTAGGGCCTGCATGAAGGTGGGACCATTGTCAGTAACAATTTCAGATAGGGGACCCCATCGGCAAAGGAGGTCTTCAAAAATGAATGAAGCGAGAGCAGAGGTGTTCTCGGAGTGGAGCATACGCCACTCCGGGTACGAGGTCAATGTACACCAGGCCTGGACGATGTAACGGTAACCACCAGACCAGGGCATGAGCATTGTGTCAAGATGAGCCTTACGGAACAGGCCACCTATGACCGGTACAGTCGGGGGGATATGAAAACAGTTGGTTTGTCGGATTTGGCACTCGTGGCAAGTGCAAAGAAACCATTTGACATCGTTGACCAGCATTGGCCACCAGAAGCGGAGGAGGAGCTGGGTATGGACTGTGAAGACACCTTTGTGCCTGAGGTCATCATGAGCCTCCTTAATAAGTCTGTACTGGCGGTGCTCCGGTACAACCAACTGATGACGACCGTGTGGTTCTCAATGCCATAGGGAGCTGTGGAGAATAAAGAATTTGGTGGCAGAGTTGACGAACGTTTGGAATCCTGTGTCTGAAAGGTTAGCAGGGCGTTCGCAGGTCTCAAGGAACCCGTGAATCAACCGAATGCGTGATTCTCTAGCAACAGCCTTTGAAGACCAGGGGATGATAGAAGAGTCTGGAGTAGAGACTGGCTGGGAAATGGCAGAAGAGAAAATGGATGCGTAGATAGAAGGAATTGGCAGTGCTGGAGGCACTGGTGAAATAACGTAGTCCGAGGAGAGTAAGTGTGAAGGGGCATGGTACAGTGTCCACAGAACGGTGCATGCAATGACAGGAGCAACAGTGAAGGGGAATGTGTGATCGTTCAGCAAAGTTATGCAAAAAGAATAGGAATTGTCCAACCAACCCTTGATGTCATCGTCCTCAGGCGGGTCCTCTTCAGAATGAGGGCGCTGGGAGAGACTGTCGGGGCCGGTATGCTTTTCGGCTGCAATGTGACAAAGTTCAAAGTGGAATAAAAGAATGCCAGCGATCCACCAGTTGATGGTCACGTTTGGCTGAAGGTCCGGGTTGTTAATCATACCCTTAATGTACTTTGCGTCCATTTCAACGACGAGATTGGTAACACCGAAAATGAAGACACGGACCGCCCGGAGTGCCCAGAACAGACCGTACAGCTTGAGCTTAGCCTGGGAGTACTGGCTTTCGACACTCGTCAAGCTGATGGAACAAAACCGGTTCGGATAGCATTTGCCATCATCACCTTCCTGCGAAAGAATGAAACCGATAGCAATCAAGGAAGTATCAATGGCTAAAATGACCTCCCGACCGGACTCATAGTTGAGCCGGCGGAGCGCTGGGGACTTTATGATCTCGTCCTTCAGATGGTTCATCACGTTGCGCTGAGTGTCACCCCATTTGAAGGGAATGCTCTTCCAGGTCAAGTTGACCAACAGACGGGAAATAGCGGCAAAGTCATGGATAAAAATATGAATGACTCCGCAGGTCCCAAGGAACCCATGGACTTGTGTCAAGTTCTCGCACTCTGGCCAGTCCCGGATTTTCTGGACCTTGGCCTTGTGTGCAACTCGACCGTCAAAAGTACACTTGTGCCCGATGATAGTGGTGTCCAGAGCGGCGAGGATGAACTTCTTGGTGGAGACCGTAGCTCCGACGTTTTGCAGGTGTTGTAGGATACGGTGGACTACTTGCAGATGTTCCCATATGAATCTCCGGATACCAGAGTTGGCAGGGATGGTTTCATAGGTACCATCCGGAGTTTGGTAGCAGTTAGTGCTGGATTTGACTGGTAAGTCATCGACAAATGGCATAGTGTGGTGAGGGATTTCATCCTGTAAAATGAAGGCCATATCAGCCTGGCAAATTTGGACGGCATTAGTGTGACCCATCGGGAGAGTAGTGAGACGATGGGGTCCGAGCAGACTGTTGAACATAGTCATGTCCTGGGAGTCAACATGCAGCGGGCACTGGTCATAACCTGCGAACAGGTCCATCATACTGTAGACCACATACCCGCTGAAGGACTCGGCCAGGTGCTCAACGAAGGGGGGGACAGAAGAGTCCCAGATGGTGATGGCATTTAGGGGTTGGAGGTCGTGGACGAGCTGGAGAGTCTTGCTGTCCTGCTTGAGCATGCAGAACCAGCGAGACCAGTAAGCAGCGGCGGACGGTTCATAGACTCCAGAGGCGATCCGGTCTTTGATGATTTGGATGGCTTGGTCCCATGAAGATGGTGGTATGGGAATATTGCGAAGGATCCATGGCATATGGGGGACCGTTGGAATCTTGACTGGTGGGAAGTATCGTTTGTCTAAGTGACCTCGCTCGGTTGGAATCCAAGCGAAGGCTGGCTCATGGTTTTGGACTAACCACCAGACCAACTTGAGCTCCTCAGGCCACAGCCATTTGGCCGGGTCGAGGTCAAGTGCATCGGCGCGTTCCTGTGTGAATCAAGTTCCCAGCACGAAGTCTGGGGGTTAGTGGGTAATGGAATGAGACCAGTGAGAGGATCGTCCGGTAACCAGCGCAGAACGCGGTACTCCTCCTCTAGAGGAGCCACGACTAACCAGACCTTTTTAGCGACTGGCTTGTAAGCCAGCAAATGGGAGACGGGATCAAACGTGTAAAGGGAAGAAAGTGCAAGAAAGTGTGAAGAGGACAGAGTGGACTGGATAGATGATAAAAACTCATAAGAAGATGAAGGAGTGGCGGCAGGTAAGTCCAAATGCGAAACATGGAAACAAGACCGGGGTGGAGTGTATGAGGCAGACGAATAGAAAAACAAATTGGAAGGTCCATCGGCGTCTGCAAGACCCATCTTGACGATGGACTTGTGGTTAGCACAGAATAGACCACGTCGGCAGTGTGGACATCCTTTGGTCCAAGCGCCTGTTGGCAGTTTATAAATTTTTCCCGAGTTAGGGTCTTGGAGCATAATGGTCTGTGCGCTGTCAGGGAAATTGTCAGTAGACGCACTCATAAGACAATGAAAAGGTCGGCCAAGTAGTAGGTCAAAGTTAGCCCTGGGGACTACCTGGACCTGGAGACAAACCTCGCTGGCTCCGAAGTCCAGGCAAAGGTTCTTGATGACACCAATGGTCAACTCGGTGCTAGTGTTTGCATTCGACATTGTCATAACATGGTCCGACTGGACTGGAAGACCGAGGTCCATCCATACCCATTTAGGCATGGCAACGATCTCCAAACCAGTGTCTAAGACTGCTGTGATGGTGCATCCAGTACCGAGTACCTTTGTGTCAAGTGACCATAAGGGGATGCTGTGATGTGCTACAATGAGGCCGTCATCGTTCCGGTGAACTTGGTCCCCAAATTCACGCTCCACAGCACCAGGGTCGTGACCGGCGAGTTCGTTGACCTGTACAACGTTAGTAGACACGGGGATATGCTTGGTAGTAGAAAGCTCCCGGAGTTGCTTGCAAACCTCCGGGGCGATGGACATGAGTTCTTTGACCAGGATCGAGATGGAAGTCTTGAGAACCTGGTCTAAGACACGCTTCAGTGCAGTCTCATCTTCTAGGGGAAAGGTATATCTGAATTGCCCAGTTGGGGCAGTAGAAGCGATGTTAGTATGATCTGGGCGAAAGGGGATGTTAGTATGATCTGGGCGAAAGGGGATGTTACTTTTAGATGTGGATGGGGTCGGCTGAGGTGCCGGTGGTGCCAGGGTTGCAGGCCTCGATGCTCCAGATGGCGTAGGGTGAGCTGCCGAGATTGCTGGAGATATGATCTCCTCCACAACTGCAATCGGATGCAGAGCTGGGTGACTGGTCTTTTGAGAAGGCACCTCGATGCCGTCAAAGCAGGCTCGCTTGCCTGTATCTTTAGCCTTGTTGGCCTGGAAACTAGCCCAAGCCTTGGCGATATATGGCTGAAAGTCAATGTTAGCGAGGGCAGGATTGGCGTCAATGTCCAGATCTTCGACCGGGGCCATGAAGACCGACGGTTCGATGTCTAAAACAGCGTCAGTGTCAGGATAAGTGAGGGAGAGGAGTCCCACAGTAACAGTAGTGGTGGTAGAGGTAGTGACCAGGGTATTCATCCAGTCTAAGCTGTCTTGGAGGCAGTGGGTACTGGGCATGCACGGAATATATCTCCCGTTAGGGAGATAGAGCTGGCCGTCTGTGCCTTGGGTCACCTTTCTGGACTATACATATGCTTCGACGTGAGGGCAGTTGCCCATGAAGTAAGCGGGGTCATCACAGAACGCGCAGTTCCGGTGAACCGCACGCTGCACCGCAACGTTTTCTTGTTTTACGGCCGGGGCAGCAACAGGAGCTGCGACTGATGCTGCTGCTAATGGAGCGGCTTGAGGGATAGTTGGCACCGGAGCTGGCATAGCCCAGGCGGGGTAGTACGGCTGTGTGGCTGGGAGAGTGTGAAGAGCCAAGCCGGTCAGTAAGAATTTTGTGGCATCCATGACGTCATCGACTGGGTAAGGGTCTGATGGGTGATGCACGGTCATAGTGATAAGTAGGCATTGGCAGACTTGGGTCTCAAGATTGGCCGGTAGACTGGCCAAAAAGAGAGCGTTGTGGTCAAGGTCGGAGAGTTTTCCGGTGATGATGAGGAGCCGAGTGATCTTCAGGAACTTTCGTTGGTATTTGCCAAGTTCCTCTAGGGTTCTCATTGGCTTAGCCCTGTATTCCTGAACGAGGTATTGAATGTCAGCACGACAGTAACAGTTAGCTCCTTCGCAACCAGGATATAACTTTTTAACCGCATTGACAAAGTTGGCCCATACTGCTGGAACGACGGTTGCTTCTCGGAGAAGTTTCCATCCCTCCGACTCTTCGAGGTTGGCGTACCATATGGCAGCGCGAACCATTTCAGCTTCCATGATACCGGTGGCTGTGCTGAGTAGTTGGATGTCTTCAAGGAAGCACGGCAACAAGGCCGGCGTCTTCCCGTCAAATTTCAGGGCATTCTGGGTGCTGCACAGAGGCATCTGTGGTGGTTGTTGGTTCATTGGAGGTGCTGGTGGCGTAGAGTGACAAGAGCTAAGAGGAGGAAGAGAGAGGGAGAAAGGTGTAGATGGGAGTACGGAGGATACAGTGGCGGAAGACGGTGTTATCAAGTGGACCGGCGTTAGTGCCAGTGGAAGTGGTAGGTCTAAGTATGAGGTGGCGGATGGTTCTAAAAGGTAGGAGAGTGATGGTGTCGATGATTCTGTGGATGATGGCGATGATGAGGAACGTTCAGAGGATAGCGGCGTGAGCAGTGAGGAGAAATGGGAGATGGGGAATGATGATTCTCTCGGCGGTGTGGACTGTATAAATGCCCTGGGGACCTGACCACTGAAACTCGGGAGCTCAGGTAAATCTCCCTGAGTTCGATTAGGGTCGGTGGTCTGGGCGGTAAGGGTCTGTAAAGAGACCGGTGACCGTTTGTTAGTCTCAAACGGTGAAGGGGAATGGTTGTGTGATGCGGTGGACCAATCGGAATGGTCTATACTTAGTGGTGACAGGTTGGAGTCATGGTCCAACAGATGACTGATGTCAAACTCGGATAATTCAGGGAGGTTGGAGCGATTGTGTCGAGCATTGTGAGGTGAGACTGGTTGCAGGAATAGAGGATCTTCACTAATTTGCAAATTCCGGAAATGGTCAAGAAAATTTTCAAGTTCTTGTCGTTGGGTGGTAGGTTGAAGACTTCAGTGTCTGGAGCCTCTTTGTGAATCCCTCGCGGTGGGCTCCAGTTGTAAAGATCCTGCTAAGGCTGGAGGGACTTGAGAAGCGTAGCCTACAAGTCCTGGCCAAAGGAAGGGTGAGGGGAGCGAATAGGTTCGCCCCAAAAGGGATTCCGGAGAAGAGGAAGGTCAGAAATGAAGTCCGGAGGACTCTACCAAGAAGTCCAGTGAAGACTGGGCGGAGAACGTATGGGCGGCAGTATGACCGGTAGACCGGTCGATGAAAGCGTTGTCAGTGATGGAGGAAAAGAGATGTAGGTGTTGGGCATTGGATGTTGGACGTTGATGGAGATGATCACGGTAGCATTTTGCATAGTTCGGACATTGTGAGCAAAAGGTAGCTGTCTTGCAATATGCAATACAAAGATTTTATGGACCGGGCATACCCGTGTCCGTAACTACGGCTTAAGTGGTACTTAAGCGAAGTCAAAGATTAGCGTTTGAATGATGGGAGAGAGTTTGATGAAACAAAGACAACCCTTTCGGGTCACCATGAAACTCTAAGGTACGGGACCAATAAAGCCAATCGGCCCGGCGATAGTCAGTTGTAAGTAAAGTAAGGATGAAAGTTACCATAGTCGACGAAAGGAAAAGGAAGAGTGGAGTAAGTAGGTAAGGATGTAATGTATGCAAGAGGAACAAGTATGAAGGTAAAAACGGATGAACCGGAGTAGTTCAGAGAAGACTGACGGTACTGGAGTACCGGTCTTACCACCGGACTTGGACGGAGTAACGGGCGGGAAGTTGGTAAACGTAGGAAGGAGTATACATGCGCTGTAATGATGGGAAATTGGGTGTTACGACCATAGAGACACATCGTTCTCTACAACGCTGGGACAGTTCCGTCGTGTTCCCCCAGCATGCTCAGCCCAGACAACCTTTGTTCCTCCTTGCCCCGATGGTTAAGTCATAACAAATGGTCAAAGTGTCCCCTACCAGTCACTATCAGGTGAACTGAACTCCCCACACTCGCTACCTCGCCTTCACTAGTTCCCCCGCTCCCTTGGTACTGCAATACAATGAGTGGTACTTGATCCCCTCATACCTCACGCTGACCTCTACCAGTCTCCTTGATCCGACTTGCAGCGGATACCCCTCGACACCCGCACGCCTCTGATGACCCAGATATGTCGTAAAACTGTCTGCTCCCTTGCTCTAGACGACCTGGACATGTCGCAAAACCGCCTACCCTTGACTTGCTGGTATTCATAGCCCGGCACCACCTCGACACCACCTCACTAGAGGAAAACCACCACTCACTGTGGAAGTTGACCTGGAACGTCATTAAACTTACCATCCCTTAGCCCGACCGTAGGATGTCAGTAAACTCCTCTGCTGAGCAATGCCCGTCACACCAGCCTCTAGCTCAGCACCCCCTCGTCCCAGCTGGTAATACCCAAGCCCAGCTAACCCTCCAGCCAGCACCCAAACCCGGTTACCCCTTGTCGAACGATGGACTCCCCTTCGTTCTCTCCTTGTGGGTCTTATGACCTAGGCTGGCACACAGCTCTAACTAACTGCACCACTCCTTCGGACCTCACCGGTCACCACTAGGGTCAATCTTGACCAACCCCTATTCCACCTTCCTCCACCTTTGGCCTGTACAGGGTGATCCCCTGGGCACATGCCCACCATGTCATTTGCCCTCTGTCTGCATGGGGTGATTCCCTAGACTCTGTGTTCACTTCCTTGTCCCCCTCACATCCTCAACATGATGTAAAACTGCTTAAAGTACCCCTGGCCTTGCCTTGAACCCACTTGACACCTTGTCACCCGATACCCACAATTTTTTTTCTGTGGCCCACTGGAACCCTCCTCACTCCTCCTCAGTTGACTCCTCCGCCTGCCTCTGTCATCCCCCCCTCGTCATCCTTCATCTGGATCCTGCCACAGAAGCGGTTCTACCTTCCAGGTCCCCTGTCTGGCTTATGGGATTGGGGTCGATCCCCCTCTTCTGATCTCAACAGCTGGGAGGTAGTAGTGGTGGTGAGCCATCAGGCGATCCACAGGTTTGGCATACCAAACCAACGTTCCTGAAGACAACACAAGGTGAGCGTAAGGCAAGCATAGCTTGCAGCAAACCGAAGCGAGCATTCTGAGTACTGCAAGGACCCTCTAGGGGTCCAAGCGATTTGTCAAAGGAATTTTTATTTTCCTAGAGCAACCTTGTCACCACAAGCATGTGGTAAAACTGCACACTTGGCCTATCCGGCAACCCCCTGTTCCCTCGTCCCCACCAGCATGTGGTAAAACTGTGCACTTGGCCTATCTGGCAACCCCCTGTTCCCCCTCATCCCCACCGGCATGTGGAAAAACTGCACTCCTCCACCAGTACAGTGCTGGTCTATCAAAACTTCAGCCCCCTTATACCCTCCAGCACGAGGTTAAACTGCATTCTCCACACCAGTACAGCGCTGGTCTATCAAAGCTTCAAACCCCCACTGGTCACCCTCAGTTTCCCCTTGATCCATGATCTCTTGTCCACCTCGTGCCCAGCCTACCAAAGCCCGTCTAAATCTCCTATGGGAGTACACTGATCATATATAAAAGATCCACTGGTATAAACCCCGACCTGACCCCTGGTTCCATGGTTCTACTCATCCATCCACTCACCTTTGGCAGCTCACCCCTGCTGGGAGGTACCTACTCACCCGCCTTCGGCAGCTCACCCCTGCCGGAAGGTACCCCTCGCTCACCTTCGGCAGCTCACCCCTGCCGGGAGGTACCCCTCGCTCACCTTCGGCAGCTCACCCCTGCCAGGAGGTACCCTTCGCTCGCCTTCAGCAGCTCACCCCTGCCAGGAGGTACCCCTTGCTCACCCATCTCCTGTTCTCAGCAGCTCACCCCTGCCAGGAGGTACCCACCACCTGCACATGGTTAAACTGCACATGTCACTGACATACCCCTTGGCAACCCCGTCTCCGCACATGCCCCTGGTCATCTCCGCAATGAGAATAAACTACCCTATAACATTGACTCCGTCCTTGTATGGTTCTTAGCCCATCCTTGTCCCCTCTGCAACAAGGATAAACTACCTTGGTCCTCCCCTGGATGCCCTTTGGCCTCGGCCCGTTCATTCGGTTCTTATTCCCCAAGCCTAACCATTGGTTCCCCAGCCCGACAACCCCAGGACAGTCCCTCTGCATCCCCCTGAATCCCCCATGACCTTGTGTCGGCATCAACCTGACTACCCTGTGCTGGAACCAACCCAGAAACTCTCGCTCCAGATTCAACCTGGAACCCCTGTGCTGGAGCCAACCCAGTACACTCAGTCCTACTTGGACACCACCCCTTGTCCACCCTTCGGGGTCGTCTTAACCTTCTACGGAAGTACACTAGCAGTGTATAAACAGCTCTCGGTCTCCCCCCTCGGTCACCTCCAGTACAGCACTGGATTACCAAAGCTTCCCATCCCACGGCACACCTTTGCCCAGTCTAGCCCTGGTCTAACAAAGGCTCACTTGGTCACCCCTTGTCTCCACCCCTGTTCCACGGTCCCCACCCCTACTCAGGGGGCAGTCCCTTTGTCCAACCCCCCGCCTTGCCAGTAACCAATCTGATGAAACCTCCAATATCCCAGAATGTCTGCCCTAGAGTTCTCTTGACTCGTATAATAGACCCACTTCTCACCCCTTCATCCTCTGAGATCCCCTTTGACCTCTACCACCATGCCTGCCACTCAAAGTCAAAGACCTGCCATTGCTTCCCGCGAACCTACCCTTGTACATCTCCACTTCTGGGACACCAACGTACGACCCTACCTCTGCACCCACGCATACCTAGACTACCTTGCACTCCTCCGCGACTTCCATGACTACCCACACCCGCGGTGCCCCCTCTAAAGTTTAGGCTTACTGGAGTTTCACCCCTTGACAGGGAGCTAGTGTTACAACTCTCGAACACCCCTATTCTTTTCCCTCGTCCATGCACCTCCGTTAACCCTGCAGGAGAGTACCCCTCTCTTCTTAGCCACTGCAGCAGTACACCCGATCCCCTGTCCTAGCCCTCAGCTACCTCTGAGCATGCCCTCATCCTACCCCTAGTCCTCAGCTATCTCCGAGCTCCTGTTATGATCCATGGTGGATCACCCTTTTTCCTTTTCCTTTTTCTTTATGCTTAGCTAAGTCCTTGTACGTCTCTGTCTTATCTCAGACTTAGGAACTCCATCTACGCCCCGAGTTCCGCTTCCCCAGTTCCTCCCTATCTCTTATCTCGGAACCGCCTGTATTATTAGAACTGACTCGTCATGACTCATCCTTATCTACTGCGGATGACTCACTCCTTATCTCGGACTTACTAGAAGTCCATCACCCAAGTCTCTTGGCATATGTACTTATATCGCCTCGCTCACATGTACTTTCCCTTAGCTTAGTCTACTCAATTCTATGAGCTCTAAGCCACTCCTCGCTCCTCTTGTCACTGTCTATTATCAGCACACTAAGTGTTACGCGGTGCGTACCAACAAGGTCGAATGAGTCACGAATGGCTAAGGCGATACTCACGAAGAGACCGACGTCTTAGGAATTCAGTGACGAACGAAGGACTAGGGGAATCACTAGGGGCGAGCCTGAGTGACACTAGGGATGACCCTTGAAGATACGCGTAGATTGCACAGAACAAGAATGTGGAATACATGGTAAAGAGAAGTATTTATAGTACTGGTACAGCGCACGGACCATGAGATAAGGTGGGTAAAGGGGGGGACGGTTAGGTACGAGAGAACCTAACTAGGAGAGATGGTGTCCGAGGTCGAGAGACCGAAGATAACTAGATCTGGGCCCTCTGATAAGGAGATAGGCCTGTCTTGGATGATAAGAGATGACGCGTCGATAAGAGAAGAAATGGAAGAAAACTACGATAAGGAGAGTTCGATGAGAAGGAAAGAAAATCGTAACATTACCCCCATTGTACAATTGAGCCCCAGGCTCGATCAACAAACCTCTTCTCCCGAAGGGATCTTCAAAGAGCCGGCAGTCCGAAGATGGCGTTCATCTGAGAGGGGGTAGCAGTGTTAAACAGACAGAGAGATTGGATATGCCCAGGCTGAGCACACAAAGCGCATTCGCGATGGGAACAAAGTTCGGCGGAGTGTCCCCAGTTGTGACAATAGTCGCACTGGATGCGGTTGCATTGAGTAGCAGTGTGGCCGGGGGCGAGGGAAGAGCAGTGGGGGCATCGGAAGGTAGGGCAGTCCTGTTGATAGTGACCTCGAAGACGGCAATGAAAGCACTTGGTCCCCGGGGAAGCGGGAGCGAGGCGAATGCTGTCTGCTCGGGGCATGACTCGGGTCGGAGAGGACAGGACGTGAGCGCCGTTGGGTAAGCAAACCCACTGGACTTCAGTCCGGGAGACTGGAGTGATGTGAGACGAACGTATAGGGATGGGGACCAGGTGTCACATACCGGATTTTCACCAAGTCCACTCCGACCCTCCGAACCCATCTCCGGTCTCGTACTCACCAACTCCGATGCTATCTCGCTCAGAACTCAACTCCGAGACTCCAGAGGTACTCTTAGAATATCATCGAATGTCTCTCTCCATTCTCGTTACGTTAGTATGTCTCCATTTGTATTAGCCTCGCTCTCGTCCTTCCTCCGTTCCTATGTACA
>JBBPLO010000449.1:0-12980 GCA_038089835.1 Retiboletus flavoniger
CTTCCAGCCCTTGAATCCATCTGGATACCCAATGAATATGCACTTCTCATAGTGCAGGTGAAGCACAGGACACTTATCCTTCTGCACATGCATGTAAGCAGTGCACCCCCACACTCTGAGATGAGAGACATCCAGTTTGTGACCATTCCAGAGCTCGTAGGGTGTTGCTTCATCTAAGGCAGCTGTGGGGCAACAGTTCCAGACATGGACAAGCGCAGCAAGTGCTTCACCCCAGAATGCCATGGCAAGGCCAGATTCATGGAGCATAGCTGTTATGCACTCAGATAGCACACAGTTTGCTCACTCAGCAACTCTGTTCTGCTGTGGACGGGCTTGGACTGTATGTTGCTGCTGGATACCACAAGAGTTGGTAAATTCGAGCATGGCATGACTCATGTACTCCCCTCCCTTGTCATCTTGCAAGGTTTTGATCCTGCACTCCATCTGATTCTCTGCAAATGCCTTGAACTGCTTAAATGTGCTGAAAATGTCCAATTTGGCATGAATCGGTAGCACGAAGCAATATCGCGAGTAATCGTCAATAAATGTGACCCAGTAGCGGAATCCAGAGAATGAACAATGGGGGATCTCATGAACATTGAAGTGGACAAGTTCCAGAGGGCGAGAAGTGTGCCAAGAGCTGCTAGGGAAAAGATTTGCATGCATCTTGCCTGCTATGCAAGGCTCACAGATTGGATCTGGTGCCGCCTTACTGTCCAGTCGCATGCCAGTGACCAGGTTGCGTTCTATTAGAGTTTTAACATCGGATATATTGTGATGAGCAAGCCTGCAATGCTAGAGGGACATGTTGAGTGGAATGGTAGTTGCCAGGTTGGCATACTCAGTTATGGGCTCAGTCACACCATTGAGAAATGTAGCATTGTGGTCGTTGATGGTTGCAACAAACAGTGGAGGCCCACCTGAACGAGAGAAGGACAGGTGAGTGGCATTGATATTGACAACAAAGGACGAGTGACGAGTCAGGTACAGGACAGCAAGGAGATTGTTGTGGAGTTGGGGTACATGCAGGGCATTACTGAACTCGACTGCTCTCCCCCTCTTTCCA
Organism: Retiboletus flavoniger; assembly: GCA_038089835.1. Lineage (NCBI taxonomy): Eukaryota > Fungi > Basidiomycota > Agaricomycetes > Boletales > Boletaceae > Retiboletus > Retiboletus flavoniger. The sequence goes on from JBBPLO010000449.1 coordinate 1,067, forward strand.
TCGAGATTTGGGTGGAAGACTACTGAACCAATTCCTGCAGAATAGACAATAGTGTTGTCCACGAGCTTGATTGGGACACATTTAGCTGTGTAGTTGCACAGCCAATGACGATGGGGTGTCATATGAGAAGTGGCACCCATATCTGCATTCCAATCAGTGTCAGCATCGAGTTGGAGTGGTGAGAGAGGGTCAGAGGGATCCCCAGACCACAAACTTGCATTTCCCGCATGTTGTAGGACATCCTGAGGTGGCTGGTGTGCATTGGCAGGTGTTGTGGGTGTAGAAGTTGCATTGGCCTGATTTGTGCACTTTCCAGAGCACTTGGATGACTTATGATGCTCCTTTGTGTGTTGGAGTGCATAGCACTTGCACATGCAGTGGCAAGGCTTATTGCAGAAGCTGCAGGGTGAGGCAGGGTTGCAAGTGCAGCCAGAAGTGGTGGATGTGAGGGCAGAGGTGCCAGCAGCAGCAGATGCATCAGCACGAGGGCGATGATTTATTTCCTCAGTCTGGAAGGCTGCTTTGACCTTGACCTTGTCAAGATCTGTGAGGAGAGTGAGGGAGGAGGTGAAATGGGCATAGTCTGGGCCCAAAGTGTGCATCATGGCCATGCAGGTCAACTCGGCATCTGATGCTGCCAAGTCAAAGATGGGGGAATGGAGCTCCTGGATCCTGGACATAGCCTGCTCAACTCAAGCACTAAGGTCTGGAAGGGATTCCTCAGGGCGCTTTCTGATGGTAAAGAATGCATCATAGGCCACGAAACACGTGCTGGCCTTTTGCTGGACGAAAAGCTTCTGGAGCACTGTCCAAGTGGCAGTGGGGTTGTCCTGGAGTGCTCTAATGTGAACTCATTGCTTGGGCATAATATTGAGCATAAGCTCACCTGCAGCTCAGTTCTGTTTGGTGTCCCAGGCATCCTGCTCTTTATCTCCAGTACTGGGGCACTTCTCCTTTTCATTGACAAGGCGCCAGAGGCCTTTGGAGCGAAGGAGTGCCTTCATCTCCTCGCTCCATGTGGTGTAGTTGTCACCAGTAAGGGGCAAAATGCGGTGGTGATGGTGTTCAGAGATCATCATATGCAGTGATGCAGAAAACGGATGTAGTGGAGTTGGAAGTGGTGAAAATAAGTCACATAGGACGCGAGCAGCAGAACAAGATGGGCACCTGTCTAGCACATAGGGCTCATAACCTGTTAAACAGCTGGATTGGACAGCTGGAGTTTACTGTCAGAAAGTGATATTGTCTAATCGACATACAATGACATACCTGGAGTTCACTGTCAGAAAGTAAGGAGACTTGACAGTGAACTCGCAGGATAACAGGATTTAGTCATAACAATGATACATAACAACAATGTGCCACAGTGTGGTGCAATGAGAGAGGCATGACTCATCTAGGCATGACTCAGCTAGGCATGACTCACAAGTGTGCAATCACTGCATCTAACACTTCTTACTATGATCCCTTATATTTTCCTTGCCAAAATGCCTCATGTTTCGATACCCCCCAAAACTTTTGTTCTTGGTTGAAGAAAAACCTCAAGTCTCACTCCATGTCATGTATTCAGTCTCATATTGAATTCATTGGTTCTGTCTCATTTGATGGCAGAAGTATTACTGTTTTCTTTGCCCCTGCATGTCTGGCGTTCATCAAGCCTCCTGCATACTTTGCTGATGGTAATTATACCCATTGTCATCTTCTGCAAGAAATTGTCAATGAATCACACTCCACAAGTAATAAACTCCTGGCTTGTTTGTCTAATAGATGCCAGGATCTCCCTCCATGGTTTTTTTATGCTGACTCTGTGCATGAGGTCAACTTAGGCTACTTATCAATTGATATTCTCTTTAAAACAGTATCATCTCTACCTACTCTCTGTTGGCACACAAAAAAACAAGCTGTTGCTGCCATAGTATTTCATTTTGTTCGTTGTTGTGTGTCACTCACAGACCTTACATTAGACAACATGTTGCATGAATGTGAACCCGTCACTCAGCCTGTTACCTGCGATTGAGACTGCCTTTCTCTCATAGTGTCTTACTTTGAGAATCTGTATGGACATGAAGTTGCTGTCGCACTATGCTTGCCTCTGCCGCCTGTGTTTATTGCCAACCTGACCGATGTCAGATTGATTTCTTGGACTTCCTTACCATCCAATATCCTTGTGGATGCCCTTCATATTCTGACCCTGGATCTGATATTGTCATCCATTCGCCATCTTATCTCTTCTGATCAGCCATCTGTTAATTTACGCTCACGCCACAAAACATGCACAGGGCTTGTGAACCACATTATTGAATGTGTTCGCTACCTTGAAAGTATCAGTCTGGATATGCTGTATGACATTTTGCTTGCTTATCTCCCCTTTTATTTACCTGATGAGCCCTCAAAGGAGTCCTTTATGTTGCACATCCTTTGATACAAATATGGTGACAACATCATTTTGAGTTTATCAAAGGCTTCGAGTTCTTCTCTGGAGATCGGCATGAGTGCAAACTGGCCAAAGTGATTGCAAAGAAGCAGGCTTCCATTGATTATGACCGTAAATGGCCTAATGTGGTTTCCTGTGATATTGTCCTCGACTGCCTGAACCACTATTACAATGGCTCCAAATGGTCAGAATCCCCTGTGTGTGCAGTATGTTCCCAGCATCAAGAGAGTGTCAAACAAGTCGAAGTGGTCTCAAACACTAGTACTCTGAAGCTTAGCCTCAAACTGTTGCATCTCACTGACCCTTAGATTATCCGTTGTAGAGATCCATAGGTCTCTATGGTCGTATAGCATGATTCCAGCAGGTTTTACCATCACCATATCATCATCCCCATCGTCCATTCCACCCACTGTCTAGTCCAGAGCTGGTCCCTTCCACCTCCAGTCCTATCTGTTGAAGTCCAGTAGTCCGAGTAAGTCTGCCCAGTCATAGACAAGACTGGTTTCTTTATCATTTCATCACCCCTTCTTTACCGGTCTTCTGAAGACCTTTCCATATGATTATGGACACTGCTTATATCACTCCGCAAGTAGTTTTACTGCATATTAGTTCATCCAGACTCGTCTGGACTATAAGTACCCTGTACTTAGAATTTCACAATCCAGTTTCCTTCACATTGGATTCTCACCACACTGCCGTATTCGTCTGAATCGTCTCTGGCCCATTGCCATCATTGTTCGTCACATCCCCATGCTTCCTGCTCGTCACTTTCTCTACTCCGGATGTTAAATTTTTCTTTCCCTATCATCGTGTCCTCCTTCTTGTGCACTTTACTTCAATAGTTTCTTACTACAGATAATGTATTCCATAAGCAGGAGAGGTATATCTCTTTGTCGGCGGACCTTCTCTGATGTCCTTGTTGGTCTTCACCTAAGGCATTATTCCCTTGACACTTATCTCCATGGACTATCCTCCTAGCTAAGTTCTCTCATACTTAGTCATTTCCTTGTTCCCCATTAGCTATCTTGGTCTGTGCGCAGGAGTCTCCTTTAGTATAACTACTTGGTATCACTCATGTATTACCCTTATTCTTGATCTGCACAATATTAGCATATATCCTTGAGTCCTCCCAAGTTCCCTACCCCAGAAGGTCCTTAAGTGATTCTAAGACCTTAATCCTGAACCCCCTTGAACTAGGAAAACCCTTGGTCTTCGATCAGACGTCAGTCTCTTCGTAAGTATCACCTGATAGTCGACATCCTTGCAAGTCCTCATCTTGCTCATATGCTACGCATAACAAAAGATCAAGAATTCTCCTCAGTTCCACCTAGTTAGGTGAAGGACCCACCACCTTCCTCACCATGTTGTTCAAAGCCCCTGGAGATAGCAACTCCGAACTCCCAGATCTCTCCCAATATTGACTACCCTCCAGACAAATTGCCAGGTCCAGTAGAACCCCACTCCTCGACCCATCCTTTGCATCCTCACCAAAAGCCCAATGATCTAGTAACTCCCAATCCAGCCCACCCCCTCGTCAACCTAGTCCACCACCTCATCAATCCAGCCCACCCCCTCATCAACCTAGTCCACCACCTCATCAACCCAGCCCAATTGACATCTCTCACTCACCCTCACCCACCATGCCTTCCGAATTAAAAGCTGCTCTCCCTGCTGACTTCTCTGAAACCCCCTCCGATGCCTCCTGATGGATGAAGGTCATGAACATCTACTTCCAGATCAACCAGAATCTCTATCCTGGAGACCCCGAAAAAACCATGACTGCCCTTAACAAGATGCCTACAGGAAGAGGAGCCTCTTTCACAGAAGCATGGTACAACAAGATGGCTGATCCCACCATCATCTCCAGGAAATCTTTCAAAGATTTCAAAACCACCTTCTTCCCCTATGATGTAAAGGCCACAGCCCACCTTGAACTGGCCAAACTGCACCAAAAAATCTGCCACTCCAGCGATGGGTTCCAACAATACATCACCAATTTTCAGAACCTTGCTGGAAAATCTGACATCACAGATGAGACCACCCTCATCAACCACTTCATCTTGGATCTTGATTAACAACTCACGACCATGATCCTATCTATGGGGACTGTCCCCACCACCATCGCTGACTGGGTGACCAAAGCCAAAACCTTCCATGCCCAGAAAATGAGAATCCAGGCCCTCTGCACAGGAACCACCCCTTCCTCATTTTCTTTTAACCACTGCACCCCCAAAGACCCCAATGCCATGGAGATTGACACATCCATCATGCTGACCAAACTCACCCCCACCGAACGAGCTAAATGCATCAAAGAAGGTCGATGCTTCCACTGCAGAACGGTTGGGCATGACGCCCGCAACTGCAGAAAGAATCCCAGCCATCCCCAGAACATCAGAACCACCACCATCGCCCCACCCCCACCCATACCCCCCCCAGCCCCTGCCTTGTTTACCCCCCTCCAGCTATACGTAAATTCCCTTCACACCACCAGCAAGAATGAAGCCAAGATCCTCTTGGTCCTCAAAATGTGCTATGACGAGGACAGAAAGGGGGAAGAAGTAAATGCTATCCAGTTTGCCAATGTACAAAAGGCAAAGGATTTTTAAGAAGGGAAGCAGCCTCGACATCTTCTTCCCTAGATTTCACCCATGTACTCATAGCATCTCAAAAAAATAGAATGCTCCGTCTTGATGTCAAAGTACAAAACATTGAAACCTCCACCCTTATTGATTCAGGTGCAACAGGTGTTACGATCCATGGTGGATTGCCCCTTTTCCTTTCTTTTCTTCTACTTAGCTAAGTCCTCGAACGTCTCTCGCCTTATCTCGGACTAAGGAACTCCATCTATGCCTCAAGTTCTGCTTTCCCAGTTCCTTCTGCTCTTCTTATCTTGGAACTGATTGTATTATTAGAACTGACTCGCCATGACTCATCCTTATTTACTGCAGATGACTCACTCCTTATCTCGGACTCACTAGGAGTCCATTACCTAAGCCTCTTGGCATATGTACTTATATCGCTTCGCTCCCCATGTACTTCTCCTTAGCTTAGTCTACTCAATTCTACGAGCTCTAAGCCACTCCTCGCCCCTCTTGTCGCTGTCTGTTATCAGCACACTAAGGCTAAGGGACTTCCCTGAGGCCTTCACCTTGAACCCTTGTCCTGGACTTAAGGATTACCCTTGAAGTCCAACTGCGGGTCATTTGACGTCGCTTCCCTTCAAGGAGTCCCCTTGAAGGCGTGTCTCCGAAGACTTCTGTCGGAACATCCTGCGTATCCTCCCTCGTCTTTGCCTTACCTTGAGCTCACTTTGAGTTCCCACTGGTATTCCATAGCCCAGTGTAACAAAAGACTAAGCTAGCCCTCTACGAACAACTTTCAGGTCGCTCCTCTCACCCGCTCCCGCCTTTGGTCCGCACGGGGTGATTCCCTGGACAACCGCGCACCCCTTTCCCATGATCAGCCTGCACAGGGTAATTCCCTAGGCACTGTGCTACCATTAGTTCCCACTGGTTCCTCCCCCGAGGTATGCCCAAACAAGGCCAGTCCTCCCCTGAACCCTCGTTCCCCTCGTCCCTCGAACACTCGGACCCTGACGTCAACCCCACCTCTATCCAAGAGGAAGACGAAACCCTCCACCTCGCCCAAGGACTTGCCCACCACCTTAGTATTCTGTGAGTTCCTTCCCCTGAGACTCCCACTCCCATTGCCGTGCAACCAAGCATGTCTCTCCCTACCAGACCTAGTAAACCGCCTGCCCTCACAGGCTTCCCTCTTGCTCGTACGCGTCCTGCCCTCGCGCCCTCGCCCATGCCCCCACCAACCATGTCCTCAAAGGAACTACACCTTGGAGCCCCTGAACTCTTCGATGGGTCCTATGATAAGTCTGAACAGTGGTTCAACACTGTCCAATTCTACCTCCTCATCAATGCTGACGTCTATGACACTGATGCGAAGAAAATTGCGTTCGCTCTTTCGCATATGACCAAGGGATCTGCTGCCATCTGGGCAGCAACCTTCCAACAGAAATGCTTCTCTGCCGGAACAATCAACCTAGGAACTGTTGCCGCCTTCACCACGGAGTTCTTGGCCACCTTCAAGCACCAAGACTCGATTGGGAATGCCATCACCTGGCTTTCCACCACCAGAATGCAAAAAAAGAAGGACGGATTTTCCCCAACCCTTCTCAACTACATAGCCACCTTCTGCAGCAAAGTCGCCGTCACCCAGATCATGGATGACAATGTCCTCATTGCCTACTTCACAGCAGGCTTACCCTCATCCATCATGTACAAGATCTACGTGATGGAAACCCCCCTGACCACCATCTCCGATTGGTACTCAAAGGCCATGCACTTTGACAACATGTGGAACTGCGCCCACGAAGTCACCTCCAGGTCTGGAGCCGCCCGTGCTAAGGACATCTCTTTCACCCCAAAACCCCGAGTCGACCCCAATGCCATGGACGTCGACGTCATCCAAACCATCACCAAGATGACCCCAGAAGAGAAACAGCGGTGTATTAAAAACAACCTCTGCTTCAGATGCCGACAAAGTGGCCACGCCTTCCAGAACTGCCCGGCCTTTTCCCCACAGACCCCGAGGGCCCCTCACCCACCTACCAAGAAGGTGGCGGGGGTAGCCGACAATGAAGACCTCCCCCGCCTCCAAGAGGTAGAAGACGATGAAGAAGACAAGGAATCTGTAAAGGCAGTATTCCTCCAGGATTTTTAGAAAGGAAGCCTACCTCAACGTTAGCACCTTCCTACATCAACTCTATACTAGTAAAAGCTGTGACTAAATCTATGATCATACCGGTCCAAGTCATATGCCTCTCATACACCATGAAAACCATTGACACCAAAGCGCTTGTTGATAGCGGCGCCAGCATCTCTTGCATCGACCATGGCTTTGTCGCCAAACACAAACTCCCCCTGATGAAGCTCGCTTGCCCCATCCTCGCCAAAAATGCGGATGGAACCACCAACCACCGAGGAAAGATCACCCACACATGCTCTCTGTTCCTCAACATCGAAGGACTCGCCCAAAAGGTCCTTTTCCATGTCATGCACCTAGGACGAGACAACCTCATCCTGGGACTTCCGTGGCTCCGCTCCACCAACCCAAAGGTTGACTGGACCTCTTGCACCCTAACCCTGGAAGAGTCCATCGACCAGTCTGCCCTCCTACACCACGAGCACAAGAAAGACCTGGAACGACACAACAAGGTCTACACCTTCCTGGTCCACAAGCCCGACTCCATCCCAGTTTGGGCCATCTCCCATGACCACCTCCACAACTACCTCGACCGAGAAGTTGAAGAGAGGTACCTCAACGTTGCCATATGCAACCGATCCGTCTTCTGGATCATCCGCTGTGGGTCCAGGTTCCTTAGGGCTTCGCAGATAGCCAAGATCACTAAGGCCACGGAACTTGCCAAGGAAGAAGCACTCGCCACCCCAAAAGCCTCGCTACCCCCTGAGTACGAGGAATTCAAGAAGGTCTTCTCCCAAGAAGCCGCAGATCACCTGCCCCCGTCACAACCCTATGACCACAAGATCTCCCTGAAGCCCGACTTCACTCCCAACATTGGGAAGATCTACCCCCTCTCACCCGACGAAAAAGCCACCGCTGACAAGTTCATTGACGAGAACCTCACCGCAGGGAAGATCTCTCCTTCCAAGTCTCCCCAAGCGTCCCCCTTCTTCTTCGTCCATAAGAAGGACGGAGGACTACGCCCCTGCCAAGACTACCATAAACTCAACGAGGCAACCGTTCGTGACGCCTACCCGCTCCCCCTCATCTCCGAACTTATCGACAAACTGAAGGATGCTCAAAAGTTCACCAAATTTGATGTCCAATGGGGGTATAACAATATCCAGATCGCCCCCGAGGATCAATGGAAGGCCGCCTTCATAATCCACTGAGGCCTCTTCGAACCCAATGTCATGTACTTCAGCCTCATGAACTCCCCTGCTACATTCCAAAGGTTCATGAACGACTCCTTTGGAGATCTGATCGCCGAAGGATGGCTCGTCATCTACATGGATGACCTTCTTATCTTCTCCCCCAATAATGCCACTCACACCAACAGAATCCGCCGCGTCCTCCAGCGCATGACAGAGCTCGACCTCCATCTCAAGCTCGAGAAGTGCAAGTTCGCCACCGAAGAAGTGAAGTACTTAGGCCTCATTGTCAAACCCAGTCACATCGCCATGGATCCAGTCAAACTCGAAGGCATCGCCAAATGGCCTCCCCCGACCTCCCTGAAGCAAGTTTGCTCCTTCCTAGGGTTCGCTAACTTCTACAGGCATTTTATCCACAACTACTCCACCATCACCCGACCACTCATTGACCTCACGAAGAAAAACCAACCATGGGATTGGTCCCCCACCTGCAAGGACGCCTTCGACTCCCTCAGGGCCACCTTCCAATCCCAGCCTGTCCTGCAACTCCCGAACACCGGCGCTCAGTTCGCCATCATCACCAACGCCTCTAAATTTGCCTCCAGAGCTATCCTCCAACAGCTCGACCCCAATGGGGAGTGGAAACCCTGCTCCTATATCTCCCAGTCGTTCAACCCCACTGAACGAAACTATGACATCCATGATCATGAACTCCTCGCCATCATGAGAGCCCTCTCTGCATGGCGACACTACCTCCGTGGCACCCCCTTTCCTGTCAAGGTCTTCACTGACCACCGCAACCTCACATACTTCCATAAACCCCAAGACCTTAACCGACGCCAGGCGCGCTGGCTCCTCGACCTCGCCGACTATGACCTCAAGTTCTCCTACACCCCCACTGCCAAGCTCACTGCCCCTGATGCCCTCTCCCACTGTCCGGACCACGACTCTCACGAGACAGACAACTCCGCCATCACCCTCCTCCCTAAAACTGCCTTCGTTGCTACGGTCGACACCCTCCTCGCCAAACAAATCTCGGACGAATGCACTATTGACCCCATGGCCCTCCAGGCTATCCAATCCCTCTCTGCACCTCTTCCCCTGTCCTTCCGTGCCCGTTTCTCCCCTTGGCAGTTGATCAACGGAACCCTCATCTTCCATGGTCGCCTCTATGTTCCCCCTAACTCCCACCAAGTGGTCCTGGCCAAGCACCATGACCACCCCACTGCTGGCCACCCCGGTTACTTGAAAACTCGCCAACTCGTCGCCGCTGAGTGCCGGTGGCCCAGCCTCACAGCCCATGTCTGTAATTACGTCTCAGGCTGTGCCGTGTGCCAGCAAAACAAAGGCAACACCCACCCGACCACCCCTCCTCTCACACCCATCTGCTCCTCCTGCACCCGACCCTTCCAACAGATCTCCTGTGATCTCATCACGGATCTCCCCGTCTCCGACGGCTTTGATAGTCTCCTGGTCATGGTCGACCATGGCCTTACTAAGGGGGTAATTCTCTGCTCCACGAAGAAAACCGTCACCGCCAACAGAATCGCCACTCTGTTTGCCCACAAAGTCTACTCTAGGTACGGACTCCCTGACAAGATCATCTCAGATCGAGGCCCCCAGTTCGCCTCCACCTTCTCCAAGGAGCTTGGAAGAATCCTCAACTACAAGCTCGCCCTCTCCACCGCCTTTCACCCCCAGACTGATGGGAAAACCGAACGAGTCAACCAGGAAGTGGAGACCTATCTCCGCATCTTCTGTGATGACAACCCCACCTCATGGGCCAGTAAGATTTCCTTAGCTGAGTTCACCCATAATCACTGCCCTCACTCAGTCACTAATAAATCCCCGTTCTTCCTCCTCATGGGCTATGAACCTAACCCTCTGCCCACTCTAGTCCTGACCACCAATGTCCCCGCCGTCAAAACCTGGCTCAAGGAACTCTCCTCTGCCCGAAACGAAGCCCTCGCTTCCCATGAACTGGCATGCCAAGTGATGGCCAGCCGGAACAAACGCCCCTTTACCCCTTTTAGTAAAGGAGATAAGGTATGGCTCGAGGCACGAAACCTCTGCCGGGAACTAGCCAACCCCAAATTCGCTCCCAAAAGAGAAGGACCCTTCATTATCACTGACGTCCTATCTCCCGTCTCCTACCGCCTAGCCCTTCCCAAAACATGGAAACTCCACCCCACGTTCCACGCTTCTCTCCTATCACCCTATCACCAGAATGCCATTTATGGCCCCCATTTCAAAAAGAACCCGCCGGAGCTTATTGGTGGACAAGCAGAGTATGAAGTAGAGAAGATCATATGTCACCGTGGTGCTTCAGATAAATGCCACTATCTAGTCTGGTGGAAAGGTTACTCCACTGATGATGACTCCTGGCTTCCCGAAAAGGATCTCAGGAATGCACAGACCATTCTCCTCACCTATAAGAAGGCACACCCTCGCGCCTTTTCCCTTTAGCTCCTCTTCTCCCCCTCTCTCGTAGGCTACCAGAAACAAAGAAAACCATCAAAAGAATGTCTTCTATCACTACCATATCGTCCCTCCGCTCCTCTCCCCCTCTCTCATCTCCCCTCACTGATGAACGTAACGTTGTCCTCATGGATGACTTACCTATAGACTTTCCTACCTTAGATTCGCACGCGTCCACCATATATGACCTGTTGACATCATCCTCCTGTGCTCCCTCCCCCGGCTGGGGATCCCCCTCCACCGGTCCCCCACGTTGGGGAGACCACTCCCCCGAGCTCCCACCTGTCTCGCTCGCTACCATCCTCCTGACGCCTATCCTAAGCGTCGATGTCCCTATCAACGCGCATCGCCTGCACGAAGACTACCCCTCTCGAGACAACTTGCAAGAGCTCGTGTCGGCGTTGACCAACTCCCACCTCCTTATACCTATGCAATCCTTCGTCGAGGATGCGTCCCCCCTGGAGCTCATCTCCAAACTCTATCTGCAGATCGCCCACCTCGGCCTCATTCCCCCCAATCCCTCGGACACACAATGCGCCTGCCTCCACTCCGTCCTCTCGTCCATCTACCGAGATGCACGCGCCGTGTCCCTCCTCCTAGCCTACCAGCTCGGAGCCCTCAAGTTCTTCCAAGACCTTGACAGGTACTTGAAAGAACACTCCAAACGACAGGCTCGCTGAGCCAACTCCACTCCCTCCACGTCTGCCTCCCCTCTTGACCCCACTGAAATAGACTTCTTAGCCTGAGCGGAAGCCTTCTGGGCCAGCAATGACAGCATGACTCCTCTCCAGGAGTCCCACCCCAGATACCACCAGGCATGCTTCCATTGCCACTGTCTCAGCCACTTTCAGGCCAATTGCCAGGTCTACCAATGCCTGCTCTGTCTCGCTTTCACCCCGGGCCACACCCAACAGCACTGTCTTCTCCATCGACCTCCTTCCCCTCCTCACTTCTCCTCCTCTTCGGGATCGTCCCAGGGGAATCGCTCCCCGGAGCACCGTCATAACCGCAGGACTCGCCTGTCTCCTCCCCCGTGTCCCATACCACCACCGTGTAGTCACAACCGCCGACCTCGCCCTCCTCGGATCGGTCATTA